>PVLD010014779.1:0-29517 GCA_004027595.1 Dinomys branickii | reverse complement strand
ACCATTGCCCTACCACTCAATCAGTTATCTTCCCTGTGATAATAACTGTACTCCTGGGTTTATCTATATCCTTGGATTCTCACCTTGGGAAGAGATATAGCTGCCTCAGACTATACTATAATATACAGGGGTGTATACAAACTGCCATGGTTGGAGGTGGGAAAGCACATATACTCACAGCGGACCGCCCGGCTCCACCCTGTCATCGTGCTATGGGCGGGGGCGGGTCCAGACTATGTGGCTCCAGCATTACCGTTCCCCACCCCTTGCAGCTGGGCAATGGGTCTCTGAAGCTGAAGCTACGAATGCCGAAACGAGGGCGTGGGCCAGGGGTGTGCTTGGAGCGGCAATCTCCTCCCTCTCCCTTTGGAAACCCTTTAATCCAAACAAGTTTCTTTCTGTCCCCTCTGAGAGTCCTCTGAACCCTGCCTCTCTTGGTTAAAACACACCAAATAGAAAATCCCCTTCAGGAAAAATGAACGTAGGTGCTAACTCTAGTGCAAATAGTTTCTTTAGAATACTCACTGAAAAGCATTTTTTCATGCTTGAAGAGGTTACATATCTGTTAAACAGACTCTGAGAAATCTCTGAATCTGATCCGAATCTTCCAAATAGCCAGGATAGAAATTCATACATGTGCACTAACCTATATGCACCCAGGTGAGCATTTCTCACAACCTAAGGGAACAAGTACAAAGCAATTTATAAGTACCATAATAGGGACGATGCCTACAGATGCTAATAGGTTTTTCAATCATGAAAATCTAAAAAGATTATATTTTTTAAACGTTACAATTTAATACAGTGACATAGGAGTAACAGGTAAATAGTCTTCACATCGAGCATGAGGAAGCGAGGCACACACATTGGCAGGATAAACGCATGAGCAAAACCCTAGAAGACAGAGGTGAAAATACCTTAGGAAGGGCTGGGCACTATGTGACCTATGAAGGAATGCAGACTCATAACAATGATAGAAACTCTGTGGCAGGAACCATTCGGAACAGCAGCACAGCATGAGTGAATGAAGGCCGTCACTACATTAACTTGTCACCTCTGCAAGGATGGCATGAAGAGAGGAGAAACACAGGCAATGACCGGCCCTGTCCTTTGCAAGCATGGTATTCCTGGTCCTCACAGTCCCCGTAACTGCCGCCTCTTCAGGGAAGACTTCTCTAACAAACAGCCCAGGCTATAGTTGTTCATCTGTCCTATTCTACTATTTCGCTCAGAAAAGACACATTTTCTCTTCCCAACCATGTACAAAGAATAGATTCTTTTCCTCTAAGTAACTGGTCTATAGAGAGTGAAGTCTCACCTGATAGGATTTTTTTGAAACGTAGATTTATCTTCACCTCCTGCCACCCTACAAACCAGGAGACGTGATAAAGGTAATACAGCTGACCACTCCAAGTAGGTTACAAAGAAGCGGATTCTAAACCCTGGCTTGCACCTGGAGATCTGATAAAAACAGATCGCTGCACACCAAGCCCAGGGTTTCTGATCCAGTGCATCTGTGGTGGGGCTCACACACTTCACATTCTAGCACATTGCCAGGTGCTACTGACTCTGCTAAGCTGGGATCTACACTTTGAGAGCCACCGGTGGAAAACAGAAAGCATAGTGAGGAAAACTGGTTTCACAGTGACTTCACCAGGCTCCGTATCAGTCAGAGCAAGAAGTACAATCCAGAAAGGGAACTCCAGCCCTCAGCACTCTCAAATAAGTTGATGCGTGTCCTGTTTCCAACAGGCTGCCCAGCAAGGCCTGAGGTGGCAGGGGAAGGGGTGCTCCTGTTTCTTGTAGGTCTGTATAAAAATGTCTCCAGGGTCTGTAATCTGGTCACGGGCATACAGACATCACCTAACAGCCTCAGCTACCCTAGCACTACTGCAGTCACATTCCGCACCATCTTGCTTTCAACTTGGTCTCTGCACACCCCTAGTACCATTCTTCTCTGCATCCGGGTCTTTTATTTCCCTCTAAATAACTGGACATACTTCTCATATTTTTTTCCTGTGAGTGACTTGCGCTCACTGCTGGGCTAGGGGAGAAGTTGTGTTGCAGAGATGGTTGGATGAAGGGGATATAAGAAGCTTTGGGACAGAGGAGACTATCTGATATAAAAAGGTGGAACAAAGGATGAGAAACAAAGGAGAAAACAAGAGAAATGATACAGAAGACCCAGATATAGAGCTCCAAGCATAGACCTTCTTCCCACACCACCCACCGAGGGGTCTCTCCCTTTGTATATTCCCACCACTCGTTGCTCTCTATCTCTATGTGCGCAAAAACGGGTGTATGAAAAAGACCCATTAAATGAACCTGAAAGAGTTCATTCAATAACGGTGAAATAGAAGTTCTAGACAGTAAGAACACTTCCCGTTCCATTTCAGCGAAAGCGCACTTTCTCTCAGGAGCAGATCCAGTGATGGTGCTTCTTGTAATTGGTGGGGTCTCGGGAGCAATGCAGTGGACTGATTCTGGGAATAGTGTGAGTACAAGAGAAAGCAGCACTCACAACAAGGTTGTGTGTTCTTAGGAACTCTTCCAGGTGGCCATTTCCAACATATGCCATTTTAATATGCCGTGTGGCATTCAGCATGACAAGTATTTGCTTTTTCAATAATATTACTATTACTTGTCAGCCTGTCTTTTCCGTCTAAAGCAGGGGTGGCAGACATCTTCTGTTAAAGGGCCAGAGAACAAACATTTTAGGCTCCATAACCTAAGTCTCAGTCGCAGTGTTTTAGTAAGAAAGCGGTCATAGACAGTACACAAACAAGTGAGACTAGTACACCCCAGGGTAACCTCACTTACAAAAGACAGGCTAACAGGCAACAGGCTAGATCAGGGCCAGCAGCCGTAGTCTGTCTTTCTAGGATGTATAGGGTCAAAGAAAATACAAGCTTGTATTTTTCATGTACCATTTCTACCAGACAGTATTTTAAACAATTTCTTAATTGAGTCTTAACTTACGTACCTTACAATTGACCCCTTTCAGGGGTCAGTGGTTTTTTTAAAGGTTCAGTGGTTTCTAAAATACAGAAATGGGCAATCAAGACCACAATCAATTTCAGAAAAATTTCATCACCTCAAAAAGAAATTTTGTACCCAGCTCTCATTCCCCTGTCCCATGACCACCACCCTCCCCTTCCCCTGCACTTAGCAACCAGAGTCTACTTACGGTCTTGGATTTACTGATTCTGGATATTTCATATAAGTGGAATTGTATAATATGTGGTCTCCTGTGAGGGGCTTCTTTAACTCTGCATAATAATTTCAACATTCATCCCTATTATAGCATGCGGACCAGCAATCCCTTTATTATGCTTGAATAATATTCCATTATATGATAAGCCACATTTTATTTATCCATTCAGTTGAACATTTTGATTCTCCGGAAAACATTCTTCTTAGTCTCTTCAATTGTGTCACCAAAGCTTTAGAACTACACACACACACACACACACACACACACACACACACAACCTACACACACATAAAAATACTCAGAACCTCTCAAACAGTTTCAATGAGATGAGTGTGACTATTCTAAACTATAGTCATTAAAAAGAGAGAGTTTTCTATGGTCATAAAATTGACAGGCACCATTTAGCAAAGAACCACATTCCTAACCATACTGTACATTTTCACACAATAATATTAATTATGGAAATTACTTGGTATAGAATTATTTCCTATTTAAAGTTTTCTTTCAAAACATGCTTTCTTGGGGCTGGGGATATAGCTCAGTGGAATAAGCGCTTGCCTAGCAAGAGCAGAGTCCTGAGTTCGATCCCCAGTACCGCAAAAAAAAAAAAAAAAAAAAAAAAAAAACGTGCTTTCTTTAGTACCTATCATGTGCCAGGTATCTTTTGCCTGCTAAGCAGAATAGACAACACCACTTTTTCCCTAGAACTGTTGCTCCAGTATAGGAAGACAATGAACAAGCTAGCAAACACCCTTAGATGTTGATAATCAGTTGACACAAAAGAGTACAGTGAGCTAGAGAATGTTCAGGGTGGGCAGGAAACATATCTATTTAGATCTGAGGTCAACAATTTGGGGAAAGATTAAAGAGTGAAAAGCTTGCCATCACAGCGTCTGGGAGAAGAGTTCTCCAGAGCTGGAATTCTCTGACTTGGGAGTGAGCTGACGATGTTCATGGAAGGGAACAGGAGTCCCTGTGGCCAAAGCAACTAATCTAGACGAACCACATGTTTAACTTGTATAAGCAAAGTGTTACTTCTATGTTTATTTCTCTTTGAATCCTCAGGGTGGTTTTTGCAGGATTGTATGTGGCCACCAGTGAAAATGTAGCTCTGTGACAGATTCTAAATACTCTAGAGCTCCTGACCCGATTATGTGCTGGTGACCAAGCTAGCCTCTCAGCTATGTCTCCTACCCCACAATGCACTGCTGCCAACCACAGTTGCCCTTCACCACCTGAGTTACTCCTAGGACTGGCCAAGAAGGAGAACTCAAGATAACCTAGAAGGCAGAATGGCCTCACCCCTTTCCTTAGTGTCTCTTCTTCCATATCAGTAGTTGGCCCTACCGCACCCTTCAGGCTCCAGCGCAAGCAGGCAATGTCCCCTCCCAGAGCACTGATCCTAGCTTTGTGCAGTTACTTCTTTGAGCTTCTGGGATACTGGCACCATTCAGCCCATCCACTTTCTGTTATCTAGGCTCCTACTCCTGAGCTCCTAGGTGTTGAGAACCCCAAGTCTTGCTTCTGTCTTCCCTGCCATAAAGGTAATAGTTATTGCCTGCATTGACTGTTGTCTCCAGGGTCCCTCACATCCTCTCAACTCATCAATATCTGTTCATCTGATTCCTATCTTAAATAAATGCTATTCAAGTAGCAAGTGTGAGTTCTCTTTTCCTAACCAACCCCAAGGCCAGCTACGTAATTTTCAGGGCTCAGTGCAAAATGAAAGTTGAAGATTCCTTCTCCTAAAAGTAGGAGTGAGTGGGGAAAATATATGTATATAGAGTATTTTGGGTATGATTAATGGCAATACATCTTTTACTGTAGCCAACTTTTTATAAAGTTTAAACATTTATGGTACTTCTCAACCATACCTCATATGTGCATAATGAAATATAAAACTTTTCCTGTTTTCTAAGCTCTTACTCATGTTCTCTATCTTGCCCTCTCTGTTAACTTGGCAGTGTTTTTATTCTTGATTTAAAATAGTTTTAAAGAAATTAAAATCTTAAGTCATTAATGTGATAGTTACCTTAGTATTGTACAATGCCTGTTTTAAATGCCAGCATAAGAACATACATTGAACTCCTACATGAAATCAATGAAATTACATAACTTGCATCAATAGCGGCCAAAGTTTTACATTTACTGAAGGTAAGAGAAAACAGGCTCTGCAGAGCAAGTCTGGGCCAAGTAAAACCAAGAAAAAAGGGAAAAACACTGAAAAACGCCCTGCAGCATAGGGCGGGCCATCACGAAGAAACATGGTAGCAGCTACTGAAGGGCAACTGTCCCTCTTGTACTTCCCTCTCACATCCAGGTCATCCTATCAAAAATCTGCTGAAGTTCTCACAAGAAGTCCCCAGGTAGGTTTTGAGAACAGTTCTGAGCATGTGTCCTGGGATTAACAGCTCACACCCACTTCCCCATCCTATTTCAGCTACACCACATCTTCCTGCTGCAGAAGCACTGGCACAAGACTAACGTATTTGTATTTCACTTATGATAGACTCAAACTTTATCAACACTGCAGAACTCAAAGCTTCCATTACAAGGTCACTGTATACTCATTTTGAGCCTTATAAACTCCCATGACTATGGAGCCACCAAAATTCTACGGTCAGGGCCCTGTTAGAGGTGATATGTGGTTGCGGTGACCAAGGGAAAACCAAAGCATGTACTTACTGCATTTCCTCTGTTCATGCACAGGTTCCACTGTCCTACTAGAGATCACAAGTACAGGTTCAAAGATCTAATTAGTAAGTCAGATGGTAACAGCAGAATATCACAATGTGTCCAGAGCCTTTCTGCGGGTGACCTATGAGACTGCACAGGTGGTATTGCAAGCAGTTGCTGAGTGTATTCTGCTCTGATCCAGCAGTATCTCCATCATCTCCAGAGGTTCACGGTTGGAGGTTTAGGAACATGAAAATGGCCGCCCTAGTGCCACCCTCTTTGATATCCCTAAGAAACCCTCAACTCGTTTGCCTTAGCCTTGGAAGGAACAAGTTTTCTCCTTTTTTGTGTGAAGTTCTGTACTTAACATTTGGTCATTGAAACACAGTTCCACTCTCTTCCCTAGAGCTATGCATACCCCATGCAAATTCCAGCTAATGTGAAAGCCACATCTACTAATAATATCAAAATATGCAGCAAATCAGATAGACTTGGCATAAATTGTCTGAACTTTTCAACCTCTAACTGAACAAAGTCATAATTGCAAATCTCCTGGTTTTACTTGTCACTAATAATGGTCTCTTACTTGACCAGCGTGAAGCCTGCATTAAAGTCCCACTGCTATGGGAATTCTAATTTTTTTAGAGGAAGAACTATTTCCCAAGCCCTGCTTTTTACACAAATTGTTTCTCTCTTTCTATGGCAGCTTTTCACTTGCATGTGTAAATTTAATTACTTGAGGGGAAAACATAGAAGCATTTTGGGTGATACTTTAATGACCATCTCTAATTTGTGTAGTGTTAAAACTCCACATTGGGTTCTTTTACAGTCAGAAGTGGCAATGTGCTTAGAAAGCATACAGGGTTCCTACTGGAACTTTAATTTAAAAAAAAAAAAACTAAATTGACTTTTCAGTGAATACCTCCATGAGCCACAGTGTGAGGGAAAATAAGAAAAATCTGACTTATTTCTTTCATTTCTTTTGAGCTTGACCCATAAATTATCAAATTTAAATGTTTCATAACTGAAACATAAAATTATTTTAGTTTCCTTTTTTGCTTGCTTCTTAAAGGGTACATTTTATTTATTTTTATTTTTTTTCTCTTTTTACAGAAGATCCTATCTGGCAAATAAGAAAGAATGCAAATTAATTAAGCACAGAAACCTTCCTCACTAAGGTACACAGAAGGCCTGAAGACACATAAGACATTTCTAAAGATCACAAATTAACAAACACTGAAAGCAGGCTGTGGTTTTCTTTTTTTTTTTTTTTTTAAAGATAGAAAAAGAAGGCTTCTCTGAACATAAGGTTCTTAAAAGACATGTTGAGAGGAATTAAATCCCTCTAGCACCTTTAAACTCTGTTTCCCAGCTATCAATGGTTTTCTGGAGATGGAAGTAGTTTGGGGTGACACACCCTTCACTTATTTGGGGAATGTGATTTTCCATCCTGCCATTTCCTGGCACCCAGACAAGTGTTATAAAACTATGTCATCATAAGCAGCCTAGAATAAATACTCAAATCCTCAGGGTTGTTTATCATGGCTCAGATGCCGTCCCCGGTTTTGACAATCCTAGTCTTTGTTGCACTGGGGGAAGGTAGGTTGTTCGGAATACCTGGGGATAGCTCACCCAAGGGCTGCTCCATGTAAGTCAGGAAGCATCACAGCATGTGGCATCGTGCCAAGTGGCCTACAAGGGACCACTTCTAAACGATTCCTGGATCGAAAGTCTTACCATCCATCAATTAAAACCAGCCCTCCAGTTTCACTTGATTTGATAGAATTATTTTTTAATTATCATCTGTATCTTCTTAACCAATGGATGAAATGAAATCATATCCTTCCGGGAAAGTTGGAGAGATGCCACCATATCAATATTACAACATGAAACGCTTATTGAACATGTTTAGGTGTAGAATGTCACCACTGGAGCCAGTGAACAAGGAGAAGAAAGATAAACTGACGCTGTGTCTGGCCTGCAGGGGCTCACGTGTAGGGGGAGGGACAGATTAACACTCAGTAGTTCAGCACCATCAAAAGAGTCCTACCGGGAGAACGCCACCCACCTTTTATGGCAATGCTTTTGATCTGGCCTCACTCCACTTTTAAAGACACTGTATACTCATTGTATATTTAACATGCAACTATATCTGGTTAGTTTACCTCTCAGTACATGAGGCTTGCACTGAACTAAAATAGATTCTTCTAATTTTACTACTTTTGATTATTCTACATTTTTTCATTGCAAAATGCAATGATCCTGGCCATCTGGAGAGTAGCTTCATATTAGGTATTATTATGAATCAACTTGCAATGGATTAGTGAGCTGTTATTGAATAGAGAATATGGGCCTATGCATCTGTTGATAAACAAGCCCACCAGCCACGACATCCGTGTGCAAACACCACCGCCCATTATAGCAGGACGTCTGTTTCAGCAAGGATCTGGCATTTCACATGACCTTAAAGAGTTCCTGGAGGCTCTTAGTTTTCCATGACAGCCTGGCTTCATTTGTTAAATAAATAACAATACTTAGCTTTTGTATTGTTATATTCTGCCTTTGGAAACACTTCCTGCAGCACGACTTTGCCAGTACAAAGCTGACTTTTTAAGTGATTTGTCTGTGACCAGGCAGTTTTAGAACTTTTACTTCCTTAGACTGTGCTAAAAAGCAATTCAAGAAGACTTAAAATTCTCCTGGGGGCTGATTTTATAGCAACAGTGAAAGCACACAAACCTAGCACTCGCAGCCAATTTCTTTCTCCAGTGAGGAAACGGCATCCACAGTGAAGCTGCCGCACAAATGGTTTAACACCATCATAAAAACCACTAACCATTGGGTATTAACATGCTTTTTATCATGAAGTTTTTATTGAAAATGATATTTGGAAACTACTAATTTGGCAGTGATTTTTACCCTCCACTATTTACAGTGGACACAGTTTCCCCTCGGTTTGGAGGGCTCTGGAATGTCTTAGCCAGCTAGGCTGGAGAAGAGAGATGGACTTCCATGGCCACTGCCTTGGTCACTATGAGCTGAGCCACGGGTGGCCTTTGACGGTTGGATTTTATTCCCCAGGTGAGCTCGGCCAAAAAAAGAAATAACTCTCACTCTGTCACCAAACCTCAGCCCGAAACCACGCCATGAGCCATTTGAGAAGCGGCTAGTACTCTTATGAGACTGGTCTTCCACCTCAGAGAGCCCTACTGTTCATCTTGATGTTGGCCTGACAAGTAACACATGGGAAAACCTGCTCCTTTCTCACAAAGGCAAAACAGACTGCACATGCGCAGAGATGGGAGCGATGCATCCCAAAAAAAAAAAAAAAGAGAGAGAGAGAGAAATGTTTGTGCCTGCATCCTTCATTCCATCTGGCACAGGATGGGAGTAAACTTATTTGGACAAATGTTGGGCTCAAATTGTTACACTGCAAACCCTAGAGGCCTCTGGAAGAATACCAATTGATGTCTGGGTGGACAGTGCGTAGAACCCATGCACGTGGCCAAATGTGAGCCCTACACATGGGACCCAGAAAAACCTGGGACTTTCCCAAAAGGAAGTGAAGACAGACCGCACACGCACGGAAATAGCGTTTGTGCTTCTCTGCCATCTGGAGCAGAAACCCGCAGGAGTAAATGGTGGGGGAAAGGAAAGGGCTGCTTTTTCCCAGTAGTTACATGAGATCTGGCTATACCCAAACCATTGCAGGTCAAACTTCAGGCAGATTTTCTTTCAAAATTTGCTTTCAATAGCAAAGTGCTGTTGAGAGGTCGTATTAATATCTACTAGCAAGCAGTTTATACAGAAGTTTTTAAATGCTTGCATATGCATAGGAAATATTTGTGTATATGTAAAAATAATAAAAATAATTATGTAATAATTTAGGTTTGTTTCCGTTATAGGACAAATTGCTTGCTCATGAAGACTGATCAGCACCTACTTGAGGAAAAATGAATTGTTATCTGGGTGCATTTCATTCATTTGTTTGATGTTCGTTTTTGTTTCTATAAACCAACACAAGTCCTACCAAAGAAACTAGGTTTCTGGTCCCCACAGCCCTGTTCACATTTTACTCTGGAATCATACCAGGTTCTTACTTAAAACTACCCCATAAGTGTTACCGGGTCTAGATCTTTGGCAATATGCATTCTTAGTAAGCATCCACCCCCAGCCCACGTGCCCAGGTGAGCACAGTGCACGCCATAGTTTATGAGCTCCTGCCTCACAAACTGCATGGAATATGGCTGGTCCTACAGCACAGCTTAGATAAGGGAAGTGTCTCCATCTTCCTGTTCTTCCTTTGTTCTTTCCAGTATGTTCTCAGAGATAACCACAGCAAGCTAAGATACGCTTTCCCATTCCCGTTAGTGCGCATCTGTGGAGTGAACCAAGTACACTGAAGGCAAAGAAACCTAAGTGGAATTTCAACCAGACAAAGCAAACTACAGACTGCTTCAGCTTACTCACTATGCATTCTTGGAGACCCCTGGCTTCTCCAGAAATAAGTGACTGAGACATGACAAAACTCAGGAGTTCCCAGAACAGTTCTTTTGAAAAAGCAGAAAAGATAACGTCTCCTCCCATCTGAGCAGTCAATTCAGCACATTACTTGGCCATCTGTCCTAACGAGAGCCCCTCCGCTGCCATGCCCTGCCTGACTGATTAGAAGTTGTGAGCCCCGTAGGGTGAGTACAGTTCACAACTTATTACATAGTCGGGAAAGAACTAGAAGAGAGGAGTTTGAAGTTTCCCAACAGAAGTAAATGATAAACGTCAAGAACAGGGGAATGCTAATGACCTTGATTGGATTATCCATTGTGTGCATATATCAAAGGATCACACTATACTCCATAAATACATGCAACTGTTACATTGCAGTGGAAAAGAAGATTGGCGTGACCACTGCGTCAGGAGCCATGATGGCTGGGCAGTGTCTCTGTTTTGCAGAGTTGTAGTTCTTTGTCTTTTCCTGCCCTGCACATGCACAAATAAATGAATAAATAAATAAAGTTGTGTGCGGTTGTTATAAAATTCATTGTGCTTCAAACAACCTGAGAAATAAATGGGTTCAAGGGTGGCCTGGCCAAAGGTAGCCAGTCCATTATTTTCTGGGGCTGGGCAAACAAGACTCATCTATTCAACATGTAGAATACAACAATGAATATTCAATCTCAGTTCTGATTTTTGGCAGGACCCAATAAAACAGGAAAAATTCTTTTCTTCTCCTTTCCCCTGGGGTCTTGTGAATCTCCCTTGAAAAGGGTTTGAGGAGTCTCTGCAGGAAGGCCAGCCCCAGCTTCCAGAAACTGCTTTGGTCTCTTTATGTATATTAGAACAATTAACATCTAGTTTCACCATACAAAGGACTTTCTCTCCTTTTATGTTTTACTTCTTAAAATTCCCAGAATGGTGTACAGTAAAACTGTTCACTTGAGAAATTAAGTACCGTATGTGATAAGACAGTTGGATGAAAATTTTAAGCTGTCATTAAAAATGATTATAATTAGGACAAACTACAAGAAAATGCTTTAAAACTGAGACCCGAGTGAATTAAAAATTAAGGGGTGTATTATGTATTATCATGTTGAAGGGCTGGGTTTTACTCGTCTAACACCCATTAATGCTAATATGCTTGCCTACATAAATCCCCAGCACTAGGCGAGGGAGATCCCCCTTTCATTTGTTTTGGCGGAGCTACCCACAAATTTTCAGCATGCTAACATGATAGCAAGTACTGTACTCAAAGGCATAGGGCAAGAAGCACATGTAAACAGTTTACCTTTTCTCTGTTCTGAGAGTTTCTCCCAGGAAGTCTGAGCTATCCTGAGAGGATGTTAAAATACTTCATACCAGACTGAATTTTCTCTCATCCTGAAGAATGTTCCGGAACCAGCTAGGGTGGAACTATGACTATGGCTGTTAAATCATATTTATCCCCTGGTGTGGAGCAGGGAGGGGTGAAAGTATGTATCTATATACATCTGGGAAAATTAGAATAAATAACTCTTTGTCATGCCTGACTATCTGAATGGCATATGGGCCAAGCTCATCTTATTATTAATAGGTCTCAAGGAAAGTACAGGTAATCCATGATATTCTTTGTCAAATCACAGACTGGATCTGCCTGCTTTCATCTCCCTTGGATTTCTACAAGTTTTCCTCCTGCCCCTGATGTCACTCTGTGCGCTGTAACCCACTTTCCCAGTTTGTACCTCTCAGCTGTGTCCGGGACTGGAATACATTGGGAGAAAACTGAGTACCAAAGCTGTTTCTTTCATAGATTAACGTCAAGTCTCACAACAACAACGAGAGATGCGCTATTAGAAAAAGAACACCCCAGCCTCTTGGCCCCTTTCCTCGTCCTGTGATAGGAGAGGGAACAGCAGGGCTGTGAAAGTCATGTAAAAGCAGTAGAAATATCTCCCTTTGTCACCATACCTGGATGGAGACTAAGCACGTTTGAGTGCCAAGGGAACGCCCACAAACACTCCAGGAGAGCTGGCCTGACACTGAGTAGGTGCTCCAAAACTTTTTTTGATTGACTCTATAAGACAGAAACTCTTAGCATTAGGTAACTACAAAAGGCCTTCCGTTTTTATAGACTCGATATTGACAATTTTGACTGTTCAAGAGACAAACCAAAGTACCATAATATTTGTTACTTGTCACTG
The DNA here is from genome assembly GCA_004027595.1 of Dinomys branickii. NCBI lineage: Eukaryota > Metazoa > Chordata > Mammalia > Rodentia > Dinomyidae > Dinomys > Dinomys branickii. The sequence continues at coordinate 16,953 of PVLD010014779.1, read as the reverse complement.
GCAAAGGTGCTGCGGTGGGCAGAGTCTTCAGGGAGCCCCCATCATTCCCACACTCTGGTATTCACCCCTCTGTACAGCCTTTGCCCCTTCAGTGTGGTCAGGAGGGTGCCTTGCCTGCAGCCAATGGGATTAGCCAAGACGACAGGCTGGGTGTTTCAGGTTGTGGCTGCAGGAGAGTGTAGTGCGGTCTTGTGTACTGTGTTTCGCCTTTTGCTGGCTGCAATAAGCACACTGCTCTAAAATAAATGGCCCACACGGCAAGAAACATACAGCAGCCTGCAGGAGACAAGTGGAACCACAGCAGACACCCGGCCAAAGGAATAAGAAGCTTTCAGCCACAAGACACGGAAGCCACCAGAAATCTCCTGAGCAAGAAAACAAGCCCTTTCCTGGCCCAGGCTCCAAAGGAGACCCAGCCCTATCTGGCACCCAGTGGTGCCCTTGTGAGACCCTTTGCGGATACCCAACCCCACTGTGATCAGGTTATCTCACAGACAACTGAGGAAGGAAAGGTTCCAGGTTCCTGGTGACTTTTCACACACCAGAGATGAATAATCCAGATGTGAAATTGAATTCTGTGCATGGCACGGGTAGGATCTAAGAGTACATCGCTTGATTCATGGATGAATTATTAATATAACTTTATTTCCCCATTATACTTTGTCTTATGCAAATACCACAATTTTTGCTATGGATGCAAGGAAACCCCTGACTTCTTTCAGTTGATATTTGACTGCTAATTTTCACTGAAAGTATATTTTCCATGATCTCAAGGTACTCTCTTCCCAAATGTTGAGCATCTGCCACATAACCTCATAAAGTGGATGAGACCTTTTAACAAAAAGTCTCCTCGGCCCTAAATCCTGGATGACTTTAATCACTTCACCTGGAAGGGAGATTCTTTTATTATTATTATTATTAATGTGTGTGCATGTGTGTGTGTGTGTGTGCACGCGCGTGGTGCTAGGGATCAAACCCAGGGCCTTGCACCTGCCAATAAATCTCTCTATCTTTGAGCTACAACCCCAGTCCAAGGCTTTTATTTTTTAACTTTCTTAAACAAAATGATCTATCGTTGGGCTGGGGATATAGCTCAGTGGAATAAGCGCTTGCCTAGCAAGCGCAGGGTCCTGAGTTCAATCCCCAGTACCGCAAAAAAAAAAAAAAAAATGATCTATCGTTGTGCTGCCCAGGAAGACACGGTGGATGAGATAGATTGTAAACAAGCTTAGGGATCAGTGATTAGGGGAATCTGCCATGGGTTCTCCAGGTTCCAACCAAAGCCATGGTCAGTGATGGTGAATATATTTACATTCCTGAACAAAAGAGTTTCAGGGGGTTGCATAAATTAAGTTGCTGTGCTGGTTTTTAGGTTTGGAGAGGTTTTGTTTTGTTTTGTTCATTGTTTGGTTTGGATTTGGATTTTGAAGGAGGACTTTTTTATTTGGTTGATTGGTCTTTGGTCTCATTTTATTTAACTTATTTACTCCTTAAATGAGGCCTCACTGTGTTATTCAAGCTGGCCTGAAACTCCGGGGCTGAAATGATCCTTCTGCCTCAGCTCCTAATTAGCTGGAATTAAGGTACACTCCATATAACCAGCCTTTTAAAAAAAAAACCTCTCATGGTCCATCAGAGAGTTAGTGAATATTAGCCCAGTATATGAAAGTCCCTCCCCTGTTCCTTTTCTCCCCCTCTCCTCCTTCCTCAGTATTATAAAACCCATTTCATTGTCTCAGTGGAGTTTACGTTTCAGTGGGGTTTTGTCAAACCACGGCAGTTTCTCCTATGACTCATAAGCTGACTTCAGCTAGATGTGACACGCTGTTCAGCCAGTCTGTGGGATGCGCCTCCACCGTCACAAGCCACTGTGCCGTTTTCCACTGTGAAAGCTTGACAGCCCATGCTGGCCCTTCATCTAGCTCTTCCTGGCAACAACACCTTCCTGTCCATATGGAATTTTGGGGTCATGAACATCTTAGAAGCCACTTACTGAATCTTTGCTGTGCTCCTGACATAGCACAGTGTTTTAGATGCACTGAGTTCACCTGCCTCCATTCTTTGAGGCTGGGGTTTATCTTCTTACCAGCAGAGGAAACTGAGGCTCAGAGTCTGTGTTCACATTAGCTCCCACACGACACTTGTATATATCATATGTTAGGGGTATAGCTCAGCGGCACAAGTGCTTGCCTGGCTAGCTCAAGGCCCTGAGTTCGATTCCCGGTACAAAAAATAAAGAGTTACAGTACATATGCTGATTTGGAGGCATAACTGGATCAATGGAGGAAAATGCCATTTTTTGTATAATTTAAACAAAATGAAAACTTTCTAAGGCAGTTTCAGTATGAGAATTATCCTAACATAATCTGGCGTCTAAAGTAAAAAAAGCCTTACTCATCCTGATAGGCGCTCCTGCAGCAACCTAAAGAAATGAAATGCTGGCACAGACATTCAGTCCACAGCTTTCGGCCTCGAATCAGTGAGCCTCGGTCTTAGAGTCCGCCTCCTGCCCCTGGAGGAGGCGCCTTGCCTGTCTTAGCCAGAGTTTACTCATCTGTGAAGGAAGGTAGCAGACTAAAGTTTCATCCAAGACCTTCTTGAAAAAAAGAAGACCATCTATCTCAGAGACTCTGTAGCTGTTCAATTATTATAACTTTCTTTATGGTTATTGTTGAAACTTTTATTTTGACAAAAAAGCAGATATATACAGTATTTATCCACATAGAGATACATAGATACACATACACATTTTGTTGTTTTTGCTCTTAAAGTAACAAAAGACAAATCAGCTTTATCTCTCTTTGGCCACTCGCTACTGGGGAGCAGTAAAGTGACTGTCATGGATCCCCATGCTTGGGTCATCACAATTCTGAGGAAGCGCCACACGTTACACTGATTGGGCACTTGGGGACTGTTTACCTGCCTCCCACCCACACCAACCGGGCTGGTCTTTAAGATTAAAGCAGACTAATTAGTAAAGAAGCCCTATTCTAGGCCATAAAGTGAAATTCCCAGGAGCTGCCACACAGAAAGCGATCCAGTGCCAAAGCATTCAGGTGGGGGAAAAAAATTAATAAATTATCAGGATATTTTATATATACAATTCCAAATATGGCTGCATGGAGTTTGGAAACATCTGGGTGATGAATTGGAATTTTGCTTTTGCTTCAGCTCTTTGGCATAATGTAAACACAGCCTGGAAGTCTAGAGATAAATGGGAGAAGTTGGAAACTGCAAAAGGTAGATAGAGAAAGAATCAGATTTTAAAGCCATGGCCCATGCTGCTTGCCAAGTGGGAAAAAATGCTAAAAATTCAAAGCAGCCCAAAGTTTTCTCTCTCAGAGTTAAATTAAAGATACGGGTGTCCCAGGTAGCTATAAGTAGAAACTATTTTGCATATTCTTTTACCCTTTAATGTAAAGTTGGGGGAAATATGTATTCTTTTTAATTTTTAGTTTATATTTGTTTTAAAGGCCTACTAGCATGCTGTTGATTACAGTTTTCTCCTACTGATTCTACATATGAACCAAGATTTGGGGCAGTGAAGAGGTATTTTCTGAAAATAGTCTTCAAAAGTGCTATTCCTTTAAAAGTCCCAGATAAAGATATTCAGTGTATAATACAGGCAATTACAGTATGAATCTCAAAGGTTTTCACATGCAATTACTTGCAATAACTTAGTTTCTCTCCCAGCTTATAATAAATCATGTATATGTACACGCTACAGAATTTAAATAGGAGTAGAGTTTTAGTACATTAGTATATCACTAAGAATCAGTATTTTTGTAATATATAGTACTGTTTAACATATGTGAAGTGAAAAATCTCATTGATTTGGGCTAGCTAATTCAGAGTTTGTAGACCTGGCTTGAAGCTGACACTTCATTAGTGAAGTCATTCTTCATAGAAAGCTCAAATTAAAGGTGTAAATAAGAAGGTAAATGGGAATGTATAAACGACTTAAGAGGAAATTTAAAGTACTTTAGAAGTACCATTTGCATATGACATTGTTATGCTAACTATAAATAATTCTTATTGAAGTAGGTCTCCTAAAATGATCTTCTAGGCAGGTTCCCTTAGTGAATCTGAGTTACAGAATGCGGTAGAAAGTAAGAAAGTGGAGTTTCTTTTAAATACTGTATTCTGTAGTTGAGAATTTCTATTAATTGAAAATTACCATCTTGCTAATTAATACAAATTACTGGCATTTTGCTAGCACTTTCTATCCAATTCCTAACTCTTTTTAATGAAGTCCAAGCCAGTCTTAAAAAAAAAAAATGGAAAGCCAGGCCTGGTGGCACATGCCTGTAAACCCAGCCTTCAGGAGGCTGAGGCAGGAGGATTGCTGTGAGTTTGAGACCAGCCTGGGCTACACAGCAAGTTCAAGGCCAGCCTGAACTACACAGTAAGACCCTACCTCCAAATAAATAAATAAATTTTAAAAACATAGGATTAATCATAGTTTTCTAACAAAATTTTATATTTTTAAGCATCAGACTGGTGGTGATTCTTTTATGATGTAATATCCTCTATTTCCCAGTGGTAAGGTCTAACATGCAGGTACAGATTCTTGAAAAAATAAATTAAAAAATTCAAAAGCTTTCTGACACAGATGATTCAAATTAGAATTTATTGCCTCCTTAACTAAAAGGCCTTCAAGACCAGAGCTTTTCAGTAAGAGTCTGGCAAGAAGCTGGAAGACAGAGAAGGTCAAGTACTAACTAGTCTAGTGGTGACATCTACCTGGTAAGAGGTACAGCCAAGTACACTGTTTGGTCACTGGGTATTTGTGTTTAACTCCCTGTCAATACAATATGAAAGCAGCTGTTTGGAATACAGAGACAGTGTTGGACTTAATCATAGTTCTTTAAAGCAGAGATGACGATCTCTCTTTCTCTCCTCCTGAGAAACTGCTAACTACAAAGGACCACTCTACCCTAGACTATTCAGAGACAACACCCTACACCTGTCCTCGATGGCTGGCTAGGATCAGTCTATCTCCTTCCTCCCGACTTCCGGAAGACCCTCTGTTGTCTGCCTCTATGAAACCTTAAGCTCTCTTCCTATTCTTTGAGAATATCCTCACTAGTAAGTATTCTACCTATTGTAGTCCCATGAATAAGATCAGATTGTCCTATGCATTTCACCTGCACTGTTTTCTGCTGTGACTGGGATAGGATTGGACCTCACCTTCAGGTCCCTGCTTATTCCAGCCAGGTAACAAGTGTTCCTGTAACACTTTGAGTTCTTTTCCTACTTGATAATCTAGGAACCCAAGAGTGAGTTCAACTCCTGGCCCTGAGATTTGGACTAGCACAGATGTGATTTATTCATTTTGAGTTCTTGCTTGATTTCTGACACTGATTTTCATTTTATGGTCTGATGACATAGAGATTTTTGTACATGAGTTAATGGCTTATTAAAATCTTGTTTCTATTGAAACCTACCTGGAAATTAGATTAGATCTTTTTGTCTTGCTCAAATTTTTAATTCTCACAGATTTGTTCCTCCAAGTATCTGGCTATTATCCTCTAACCTGATGTTTCCAACTTTCCTTCTTCCTGCCATAATTGACCTCACCACAAACTAAAACTAACTACCAGATCCCTATCAGACTCTAACTTGCAGCTGGCACGTGTCTCCAAAATCTGAAGTCCAAGAACTAAACCTCAAAGGACTAGAACTTTCCCTGCCCAAGCCACTGTCTGGACCACTAAGAAAGTCTAGTTTTGTATGCATTTAGATGAGAGGTAACTAATAATATCACCATATCACCCAGAACATCAACAGCACAGATTGATGGCATCAAGAAATTATAAGTGGTGGGTGTGGTGACATGTGTCTATAGTCCTAGGTTTTGGGGAATCTCAGACTAAAAGATCCCTTGAGACCAAGGGTTTCAGGCCAACCTGGGCAACAGTGAGATCCTGTGCCAAAATAAAATAAAGTAAAATAAAAATAAAATGGGAAAGAAAGAAAAGAAATCATAACTACACAATCAAAAGATTTTCTTCCATGAAGTTCTTGGAATCCACTGAACTGGCTCCCTTAGGGTCAGTTCCTGGGTCTTTCCTGGAATACATCTTTCTATATGAATGTGTCCCTTTTTCATTTAAGACATTCTTTTGAGATGCCTGAGACTGGGACTCTAAAACAACAGACTTTCGCTACTACATTGCAACAGACGATATAACCGTTTTGGAGGAATGCAAATAAGAATTCCCAAGAGATGATTCCTTATACCTGCTTTGTCCCACTCTGGAGGTTTTTGATCACCTCCAAGTTGTCCAGCAACAAATTATATACTAAACAAAAGCAGGGACCAACAGTACTGACTCTACCCGTGCCGGTGCTCTCAGAACACAGCAGTGGTTGAGAAATCCTCTCTGCCCTTTGCGTTCTGAGGAAAACTAACCACCAAGCACCATGCTGCTCCCATGTGATCTGAGCTGCCCTGAGACTTGGATGACTCCCTCGTTCATCTGCCCTACAGAACTCCAGGCCCTCTCCTTTTCTCCGATATGTTCCTCACTCATGACTTCCTCCTTACTGAAGTGGGCTGAATAATTAATTATTCTAGGTATACTGTCTTTCACAGTAGAAATTTTCATCAAAATATACATAAGACCCACATACATCCGGGAGGATACAGCATAGCGGGCAAGTAAGATCCATAGTCAAGAGTCTATAAATTATGTCAATAGGTAGTTGTTCAGGACACCAGATCGTTCTGCATATAGCCCAAACTAATGTAATAATTGCTGGATCTCTCAGCTGGGGCTGTGTAGACACCTCCTCAAAATCTCTGACCCTCATTAGTTTTATTTCTTCCTACAAAACCCAATTATCCAAGCCCAGAGAAAAAATGAGACAGGAACATTTCCTGATGGCCTGGCTATTTATTTTCTGTAGATGAAGTTGAGTCACTTGTCCACCTTAAAGAAAATAGTGATTCACTTTCTACTGTTTATCACTAAAAAGAAGTCAATCTAAATCTGCCATGTAGGTCAGTGCCTGGTGTTCTGACATCACATCTATTCCCTTCTCCCTTCCGCCTTCTGTATTTCATGAGCCGTGATAGTGAGAAAAGACAGAAAGATAAAAAAGAATAGTACAGAAAATATAAAATATGTAAATTGGACAGCTAAAGAATTTCCCTCCATAATTGAAGATATGATCACAAAGGGAGAGTCTATCTCTGCAATCTACTTTATCTTCAAATTAAAAGTACGGAGAAAAGAGACCTACCTTTTGACTAAGGATATAAAGTCTAAGTTGCTTGTGTCGCTTGTGTCATTCAATTTCTGCTTTTTAAAAAAAACCAAGAACACTCCATCTTAAGAGGATGAGCTGTTAATGCTGTAGCTTTTAATAACTGACAACTCTACATTTAAATCCCAGGCTGTACATAAACTGTCAGCATCCAAATTTTCCCAGACAAACAGAACTGGAGAAAACAAAAATAACATGAAGAAAAAACACGCTATTAGCAGCTGTGCAAATAACAGTAGCGATGTGGACTAATAAAAGGAAACCAGCAATCTGTTAAGAACCAAAGAAGTTCAAGTTGCTGCACATTGAGTTAGAAGGGTCAACTGCTCTCTGCTCCCTTCTAAAATTTGGTCCTTCTGTCAAAGTTACTGCACCACGTGGTCTAGAGGAAACTCTTTCAAAGCAAGTCCTTTGGCCATTAAGTAAAGTCAGCACTGATTGAAAATGTTGCAAGAAAGGGAGAGTGGCCAGTTATTACACTCTTTGCCCTAATCTCTTCACCTTTATACTTGAGTAGAATTTCAAAATTGCTCCAGGTCCAAAACAGGGCAGAAATTTCTTCACTTCTTTTGATGTAGTCTGTGCTCTGTCTCAGCTGAAGTCCCTTTGGCTGGATTGAAACCAGAATGGATGGAACACGGCTGGAGGAGTGAGTCCTACAGAATCCAGGGGCACAGCGTTGCAAGCTGGAAGGAGAAATCAGAGCTAGAAATGTGAGAGCTGCCCAGTAAAAATAATATGTGATTTTAAATGTTTTATAATTTTTAGATTTTCCTAGTTTCTACTTTCTATAAAAAGGAACAGACGAAATGAGTTTTACATATTTCATCTGCCTTCACCTATCGAATGCTATTTTCAACATATAATCAACTTAAAAGTCATTTATGGGATATTTTACATTTTTATATTAAATCTTCAAAATTAGTGTGTATTCTATCCTTAAAGAATGTCTCCATTTGAATGCTAAAGTTTAACATTCAGTGTACAATGTTATCTGACACAACAATAAAGTTGTGTTTCATGGAAAAAATATTTCATACTGTGTCAGTTTTTAAATTAAGATGTGAGTTAATTAAAAGTAAGTTGAATTTTAAAATTCAGCTCCTCTGTGGGACTAGCCATATTCCAAGTACTTAGGGACCATGTTCAGCTCATGGAGGCTGTAAAACTCTGAAAGTCACAGGCACAGGCAAGGACTTCCTGAATGCCACATCAATTGCACAGGAAATAGTTCTGAGAACCAGAAAATAGGATCACATCAAATTAAAAAGCTTCTATACAGCAAAAGAATTAACCAACAGAGCGAAAAGACAACATACAGAACATGAAAAAAATTTTGCCTGCGACTCCCAGACAGAAGGCTCATATCTAGAATATACAAAGAACCCCCCAAATAAAAGACACAGTCAAGAAGTACAAATGCCCAATAAATATATGAAGAAATTCTCAATATCACTGGACATTACAGAAATGCAAATTAAAACAATAATCCAATTCAATTTTACCCCAGAAAGAATGACCATCACCCATAAGTCAAATAACAAATACTGGAAAGGCTGTGAAGGAAAAGAAACCCTTGTGCCCTGTGGGTTGGAGTATAAACTAGCACAACCACTATGGAAATCAATAATGTGATTCCTCAAAAGTCTAAAACTTGAAATTCCATTTGACCCAGCTTTTCCCCTTCTAGGTATCTTCCCAAAAGAGATAAGGACATCACATTAAAGGGTATATCTCTTATTTTATTTCTGATGCAACAAATCATTTTAAATAATATAAATCATCTTATAGCTCTGGTGTTCAGAAATCTGAAATGAGTCTTACTAGGCTAAAATCAAGGTATCAGTAGAGCTGGTTCTTTCAGGACATTCCTAAAGAGAAACCATTCCTGCTTCTTCCAGTAGGTAGAGGTTGGTCGCATTCCTTGGCTCCTGGTGACATCACTTGAGCTCTGCTTCCACTTCACCATGCCTTCCTTGCTTATCTGATAATTCTGTCTACTTCTTATAATGACTCTCAGATTACACTGGGTCTGCTCATCTATTGCAAAATAATAACCTTTGCCTCAATATCCTTAACTCTGTTCATACTTTGCCTCTAAGGATTTATATTTGAGTCCCCTGAAATAAAGCAGCAATAGATTACCAGCAGAAAGGCACATAACTAACATGCAAGGTTGATGAGACCCATATAAGATAGAAATTGAAAGGCTGAGCGTGGCTTCAATGCCCTCTCCTTAGGGAAGAGGGAAGTGGGGAAGAGAAGCTGCAGGTGATTTTAAAGTGATGGCAAGTGAATTTTTAGGAGAAACGAGTGGGTGCATAGCCTGGGACAAAGGTCCTCTAGGCTCCGGGAGAGGCAGAGCTGAGCTGTGAGAAGGCAAGAGGTAGCGTTGCCCCACGAAGGAAGGGTGTGCCATTGTGCAGACAGTCTCTCAGGTGTTCCTCTTACAGATTAGAAATACATTTAGTGAAAATAGGTGGAAGACCCTTTAGTCTTCTTTCCTAAGATGAACCCTCACTTGTCAATGAGATTTTAGGGAAGGCACCCAACACAATCTGTCCAGTGAAGAAAGTCCAGAGCCAGCTCCTCCCTCTCTCGTAGGGTTAGGGGCCGGGTTAGAGCCGCTTTGACTCTAAGGTAGCTCCCAAGAACTTCCACTGTCTTTTCCTTGGAAGCGCTCAGCGTATCACAGCGTCATACTTGAGGATGGCGTTTTCTGAGCCCCAACCACTTCATCTGCGATGTCTTTCTTGCCATGTAAAGTAACAGCTTGGAAATAAGTATGAGGGCATTATAGGGAAAAAGAAAACATATTTTTCCTCCTACTCTCTAGGTTCTTGCTGAGTCTCTGAAACAAAAGACAGATAAAGAAGAGCATTTACATATTTCCTTCCTATAGTTTGTGTGTGACATAGAGGCCTATGTAAGGAAATGAAGCTAAAGAACTAGGTAAACCTGAGCGTGTAATGCCAGGTTCATTGAAGAGTGGAGAGTCGTGGAGAAGTGTGCAAAGGCAAGGAGGGGACTGAGCAGAGAATAGTAAACTAGGGGACGTAGCAAAGCCCGTTCATTCAGCTTCTTCTTGGTGTCCTTCCATCTTTGGTCATAAAGACGCTTTCCTCTGAGTAGAAGGAAGACATCTCTCGGCTGAGGGTCAAAGACCTGCTTCAAGGGAAGGTCAGAAAGTTATTCCAGTACCTCTATTGTTCACATTTCTTCACCTTAAAATATTTAATCTGCCACGTTTTGGAGCAGCATGGTCTGACCCCCATCAACATATCTGGGGACACGTGACTCAGCATATCACAGCAGTTAAACAGGAAGAAGGAGCATAATTTCAGATGTGCTTGCCAGAAATCACAGTGGCCGTTAGGTACGGAACGGCCTTCTCATAGAAAAATAAGGAAACTGGCTCCCAGGCTGTGTTGCAGGCCTTTACCGAGGGTGAGGAAGCGCATCTCGGAGGAGTGCTGGTTCTGTCTGTCCGGCACCTGCCTGTTCTTCCTTGGGGAAACTTCTCACCACCACATGGGCCATGAACTTCAAATCACTGCTGGGGCTCTGGCTCCCTGAACCAAGGCCAGCCAGGTCATCACAGTTCATTTGCTTGGCCAGAGTGATTGGTCCAGGATTGGGCCATGTGCCTCTAAAGGAATTTTCATCTTGAATTGTGCCTTATGGCTCCAAGAGTTGATACCATGTAAATCATAGATGCAAGCAACTGTCTTTTTTGCCATGTGGAGAAATCTTCTCTGCAGGGGAAGACAATAAAGCTAAGATATCTAATAGGATGGACCCTGGGAAAAAGAGAGAGAATGCTGACCCTCTCATTAATGTCTGTCCCTCCATCAAGGTCTACGGAAGCATCGCTCTTGCGCTTTGTTGTTAAATGAAACACATGTATATCTTTCTCTTTTCTTTCGTATGTAAATTGGGGGTATGTTTCTGTCACTTACAACTGAAAGGATCCTGATGAGGAATGAGAAGCAGAACTAGACAATCTCTGAAACTCTGTTTCTCCTTGAGTCTCTGTTTAAATTCCATCTCCCCCTTCATGCAAAATGGCTCACTTAGCTTTTTTCTTTTTGCCTTTTTGAGACAGGGTCTCGCTATGTAGTTCAGACTGGCCTTAAGCTCACTTTGTAGCTGGCCTCGAACTCACAGCGATCCTCCTGTCTCAGCCTCCCGAGTGTTGGGATTACAGGCATGTGCCACCATGCCCAGCTCACTTAGCTTTTTTATCATGTGATATAAAATGGTCTTCTCACTGAGTCTCCTTCCTGAAAGCATCCAGCAGAGACCAGCACGGAGGAACTCCAAAGAGAAATTTCCATCTCACAGATCGTGTGCCGCCTGATTTGAGTCTGATGACTGGGCAGGCTTTGAAAGGCCTGTCCCTGGGGCAGAGGTATCCTGACTTCAGAGCAGGAAGCATGTGAGCAGGTGCATTCCCAATAGTTGACCATCATATACATGCTCCTTTCTCTAACTTCTCAAATACTCCCCCAAGAGCTCAGAGTCTACCTGTGTGTACAAAGAGTAGACATCCAAGAACACCTTCCTTCAGTGACTCTCACCCTAGGTGGAGCTGAAGGTTGCTCCTTACCTCATTCAACTCTGTTTTTCAAACAAAAGATTTCTGGGTACAAACTATGACCCAACATGCTACCAGTTCATTAGTTTAGTTTGAAAATGACAACTCATATATTGGTTCATAAGGCCTCAGATCTATTTTAGCCACTTTCCAGATTTTCAGGTCCAGGGTCAGGAATACTGTGGTTTGGAAAAAAAGAAAAAAGGAGGTACTTAGCTGTTTATCAGACTGATAATGAAGGTCAGGAATTTTGGAGCTCAGCAAAGCAGTACCAGACTTACGATGAGTTGTGAGCCACCTCAACCATATGGCAGCATGTCTTCAACTGTATTCTGTACTTAAGAGTACTAGCAAGAATCTTTATTTTTTAAAATCTTAGTTCAGGGAGAGCTGACAATGGTTGAAAATCCATCACATGTATACTAACTTTTATGACGACTGAATCTCAAGTAACTAGTTATGGTTTAAATCTGAAATAGCTCCCAAAGACTCATGTACTAAGGGTTTGATTCCAAATGCAGTAATGATCAGAGGCAGGACTCACAGAGAACGGCATTGGGAGGACACTGGCCGACTCAGGGAACTGAGCCATTGAGAAGGTCCTAGGTCAGTGGGCTTGTCAGAGTGGAGACTAATTGGATGAGATGAGTCACTGGGGTCACACATTTGAAAGGCACAACTTGTTCCCAGCCCCTTGCTTTTTGCCTCTTTCCTTTCCACTCTACTTCCTGGCTGCCATGAGATGAGCTGATCTCTTCCATCATATACTTCCACCATGATGTTTCTGCCCTGGAGCCAGGCAACCATGGACCAATCCCCTGAAACCAGAAGCCAAAATAAACCTCTCCCCTTTCAAATTGCAGGTGTCCTTTCTTTTTTTCTGAGAAGAAAGATGACTAATGCCTGGCCGTTATTTACTCATTCACCCATCCAAAGACTATTTATTCAGTTTCTACTGTAGCCCAAACACTAGGCCCGGGAACACAGAGAACGAAAACAGACAAAAGAATCTACACTCTTGTGTAGTTTTATTCTACTGGGAAGAAACAAACAAGTAAAGAAAGTATAGACTGTGTGTTGTCCTGCTAAGGACATTTGTGAACAATAACGCAGAGGACTTTGTATCTTCCGTCAGTCTATCTGGGACAGGAAACAACAGAGTGTGCAGGTAGCTTAGAGACAGCACACACAAAAGAGCTGCAAACCACACAGTACGTCTTCAGCTGTGCTCATATCTGAGCACTGGATTCCAGGAAGATTAGAGTGGAAATGTTTGGTCAGCAGTATCTAATCATTGAATCACTAGCTCATTGCTAACCTTGCAGATACTAAAGCTTACGAAGGATGTAAATCCAGCAAGTAAAAATCTCTGGCTCTCCATCCAAATTCTGCACACTGAGAGGACTTCTCACACAGTCCAAGGAAGGGTAATGTCCAAGAAAGGGCACTTAACCTGGGCTGGGAGTGGGGTCTCTCCATCTATTCTGTGGTGCTATAACAGAATACATGAGACTGGGTAACTTACAAAGAAAAGAAATTTATTCTCGCACAGTTGTAGCTAGGCAGGCCACGATCAAAGCACTGGCACATTAGGGCTGGTTTCTCTGCTTTCATGGTGGGCCTTGAACTAATCACTCCCCATTAGGACTCATTTTCGAATAATTTGCATTGAGGATTAAGTTTCCATCACATGAATTCTGAAGGTCACACTCAAATGATAGTGGAGGGAACATGTCACTGCCATTTGCTTGGTTCTTTGACAATTGCCTGGAGAAAAAGTACTCTTTATCAGTTCATACAGACATTGGATTCTGACATACAGTATTGGGTGGGTCTTACCATTTTAAAATTTGAGAAAAGGTAAACATATGAATTTGTTACTCCTTTGTCCATGAAACTGAGATCATGGCCAAGAGTCAGAGTAAGCTGACTTACAGTGGCAGTGCGCTGGGGCCATAGTTCAGTGTTAGAGCACTTGCCTAGCATGTGTGATACCCAGCACTCAATCCCTAGTACTACAAAAAAGTAATGTTCTCCATTGATTACAAATTTATACAGATATACACATTTTCTTCCTCGCTCTCTCTCCCCTGCTCCCCACACACACACACCACACACACTCTTTCAACCAGTGTTTGATATTATCTTTTCCATTACACTGAATAGGGAGAAGAATTTTCAAAAGGAGTGTAAATTAAATATTTTTTCATGGAATGTAGTCCAACATGTGAATAAATATGCTTTTCAGCACCATCACTGCAGGATACTAGGGCCTGAATATTTTTGCAGGCTCCAGACCCATATTAGGAAAAAGCAGCTCTTGGTTATCCATAAACACATGGACGTAGCTATGTTCCAATAAAAGTTTATTTACAAAAACAGGTGCAGGCTTTGGGATTATAGTTTGTCCACCTCTGCCTTCAATCACTCATCACCTCTCTCTGTCTTTGTTTTTCGCCTGGGGTCACACTACCACTGCCTTTCCCTCCGACTATTGCAATAGAATTCAAACATTTCTGGCCACCTGCAGTCTAGTGTCCACCCAAGATTGTCTGTACACATCAGCCAGGCAGTTGTTTCCAGAGACACATAACACACACACTCATGTTTAAAAGCCTGTTCTGCCTTCCTTTGCTCTGATAATTACCAGCTTGCTAGTCACTGGTGGTTGTGGCCCTCCCAGTGCCTGGCGCCCTTCGTGAGCGAGCCCCCGCCAGACTCAGTGCTCTGGAACCTACTCCCGGGCCCTCAAGCTCCCAGGACTTCTTCCTGAGTCAGGCTTTGGTCATGACACCCTCTCAGTCAAGAAGTAGCCCTGTTAGGCCACAATGGCACTGACACAAACCGTATTTGTTTTTCTCTTTCACAGTATTTGCCTACTGATTGACAGATGATCGGTTATACTAAGAGCAATTATACAGAGGCTTAGCAAGGAAGAAGAGAAAAAATACAGCATCCTCCTCCACTATGGTTTTAACTAACCCTTGCTTTCCAATGCTATAGGGAAAAGAAGGCCAGAATCAAGAGAAACAAAGGAAGCTAATATTTGCCTTTGGGACTCGCAAAGGACCAGACACTGATGACTTAAATTAATGTATATGGGCAATTTTTTTTACTGTGAATACTTTTCTCCCGCTTTACTGACTTTAGAAACCAGCTCTATTTGAACACAACAAAGTCTACGGTGCTCCAGCAGCATTGCTCTTGATATAAGAATAGCCCAGGAAAACAGGAAAGAGAGGAAGGGCCATTTGAAGTTACAGAGAAAGGCGCACTATGTACGTAGCTCACCACTGGGGAAGACTGAAGTACCACCTGAATAGTGCAGGCTCTGCTGATGGTTTTCTTGCCAGCATAGTTCCGAGATAGGACAGAGCATCACAGAACAGGAGACGGGGCCTGCACGTGTGTCCATCTGCCTGTCTGTCCATCTGTCTTCTCCTTATACAGCCACCTGTACTCCTTTCTTTATAACTATCCAGCCTATGGTATCACAGCAAGAGATGAACTAATATGACACAGTGTTGGGAAGGACTCCAAGGGTACATCTAGCTGATTGCAAAAGAACTCCAGAACCTATGTGGTAGAGAAAGGCAGACCCTAGGCCAAGAATTCACCCATGGGAAAAACAAAGGGCAGAGCTGTCTTTGCATTTATCTTTTAATATCTGCAACAATCTGATTTTATTCAGATTTGTCATCTGGGGAAGGAATTTCCTAGGGGCTTTTTCGGTCTCATTTTCCTTCCAGAGTCATGGATCTGGAGTCAGAGTTATGTAATCATACAGAAAGCATATTTGAGGAGAAGGGGGGACCAGCCAGGAAGCTGAAGGCGTGCTATGACTACTCTGTGTGCCAGTGCAGTGGCCTGGCCCACTTCCTCCACGAGCGACACTCTTTGGGGCTTTTGTTTTCCTCCCGAGTGAAGTCGACACGGTTTCAGCATCAGCTTCACAACTCCACTTTGTACCATCAGCCAGCACTGAATCATTGTCTCAGAGTCATTGTGACAACCAGGAGTCACATTCAAGTGACAAGGAAATTATTGCTAGAATAGAAAAAAGTTGAAGGAAATGATTACTGTGTGTTCTCATTATGTGGCTTTCAAACTTAAATATTTTGGTCATTAGGAAGCATTTGTTTTCAAAGTAAAATGAAGAATATAGACTGTATTCAAAGGAGGGAGTTTTTTAGAAACCAGATTCTTTTTTATCTTTTAAGGAGACACTTAGCAAAGATGGGGAGACACTGTCAGCCTTTCCAGACAAATCTGTCAGAGGGTAGAGAAAGAAGGCATTAGTTTTAGAGGAAGCACATCAAGACCGAGTCCTGTCTCTATAGCCAGTGGCCTTACTCATTCTGATGTGTGCTGACATTAAACCTCAAGCTCCTTCAAGGTCAGAATGACTCCGCCTTTGTAGCCCCAGTGTCAGCTACAATTGGTGGAGCTCTGTAAATTTTGTTGAATGAATAAATGCGTGGGTCTGTGTATTAGACACTTTCCCATTTGGGGACAAAATATCCTCAACTTAAAGGAGGAGAGATTCATTTTGGCCCACGTTTCAGAGTGCTGGTTGGTTGGCTCCCAGAAGAAATGGCGTAATGGAAGAACATGGCAAACCCCTGGCAACCAGTAAGCAGAGAAAAAAGAAAGAAGGGAGGAGCTAGGGACAAGACTACACCCTCCCAGATCACACGCCCAGTGACCCACCTCCACATCACATCCGGTTTGCTGAACTTATCAGTGGCTCAGTGCATGGATAAGCACAGCACCCTCATCACCCAGTGTTATGGTTGATACATTGTGTCAACTTGGGGAGTCTAGAGGTTTAGCTGAGTGACTCAGGAGGAAGCTGGGGTGCTTCCTTTGTAAACATCCTGAGCCTGTGGAAGAGGAGGGCATGGAGATTGTGTGAGAGGTTCAGGACCCCTGGGTGGGGTAGGTTGTTTACAATGTAGGGAGGAGGGCATGGAGATTGTGTGAGAGGTTCACGACCCCTGGGTGGGGTAGGTTGTTTACAATGTGGGGAAGAAAAGGAGGCTGCTTGCAGCCATTCCTCCCTTTTGCTGGTTGTTTTTGCTGTG
>PVLD010014778.1:0-50972 GCA_004027595.1 Dinomys branickii | reverse complement strand
CCCTCCCCTCTTTCCTTTCCTTTCCTCTCCTTTTTCCTTTCCTTTCCTTTCCGATAGGCTCTCACTATGTTACCAGCCTGGCTTTGAACTCCCAGGCTCACACAGTCCTCCTGCCTCAGCCTCCCAAGTGGCTGTGACCATAGGCACATGCCAGGAGGCGCAGCAGCCAAGCGGACTCCTTTGGATGCAGCTGCAGCATATACTGCCTCAGCTGTACCTCGGGCAGTGTGCTTGGTCTTGCAGTTCCTCCGGTTTAGCCTCTGGCAAATGGGATTATAGGATGTAGCAGCCTAGGGGTGTTAGGAGGATTAAATGAGATGGTGCCTGTAAGGTATGCAGCACACAGCACCTAACACAGAGGCTCCATTGCTCAGGGCCAGTCCATGAGCACTGCTTGGGCTTTCTTTCATTGGAAAGGTTCAGGTAGGCCTGCGCCTCTCTGTGGAGAGGGCCAGCCTTTAGGAAGCACTCTTCTGGAGCGAGTTATTTAACAGGTGCCACCACCTGGGTCTGACACTGGCCCCTGTACCTGGTGCTGGAGAGCTGGTAGGCTTGACCTTCGGACTGGGCACAGTGGCGCATGCTTATAATTGCAGCTAATCCGGATGCTGAGGCAGGAGAATCAAGAGTTCAAGGCCATCCTGGGCAACAATAAGACCCTGTCTCAAAGTTTAAAAAAGTCGTGTGACAGCCCGAGCAGCATCTGTGGATGCTGTGCAGGTGGTGGGTTAGTGCCAGGAGCCTTGCAAGCAGCCACTTTGGGCAGTGCCTCCCCCCCCCCCCCAGCGCTGTGACTGTGGCTCGCTGTCCTCCCTCGCCAGAGTGACAGCACTGTAAGTGGCCCCGGAGGAGTGAGCCCCTACATCCGGGGGTACAGCGGGGACTGTGGAATACGGCATGGCTCAGACACACCTGCTGGAGCCCCGAGCGTCCACTCCACGCTGCCATGTAGCCAAGGCCCTGACTGCCCAGCCGTGGGGGTCCAGCTCTGCGCTTTTGGGCAGGCACAGCCCACGGTGCTAGCGACACTCTCCACCCCTTCACCCTCTCTCCTCCCTGCCTGCGAAGCACTGCCACGTCTGCCAGACAGCTGGCCTCCTGCTGCCAGAACTGTCCCCCACCTTGGCTCAGGAGGGAGCTTTGTGAGTGAATCCTGCCGCTGCTGGTGGTCTACAGCAGGAAGCACCCTCTGCCTCTCCCCAGTGGGAGAGAAACCTGTGCCTTTGCAGGGTGCAGGAACCCTGCACACCAGGCAGTCCAAGGTCTCTCTTGCCCGGGCGCATCTGGCAGGCTTGCTCCTGGGTCCTGGGCAGAGGGCACAAGAGGGTGGGGTGAGGGCCATGGTTAGGGTCAGCTGGGACCTGAGATGGCGCCTTCCATGCCAGGGCAGTGGTCATCCCAGGGAGTGACCAACTTCAGAACTCTATCCCTTTGCGACAGCACGGGGAACGAGGAGAGAGTTCTCAATGCACCTGCTGAGCAGGGTGGGCACTGAGGCTGGGCTGGTCACTCCTTCAGCTGGATGGGCACTCAGGCTGGGCTGGTCACTCCTTCAGCTGGATGGTCACTGAGCCACCCCGGCCATACCTACAGCAGTGTGCACTGAGCATGTGTGAGTTCTGAGGAGAAATCTGTTTTGTTGTGTGAGAGGAGGTTGCTATGTAGTCCAAGCTGGTTTTGAACTCACTGTATAACTGAGGCTGGCCTGGAACTTACAGCGATTCTTCTGTCTCAGGATTACAGGCATCGCCAGGCGTGGTGGTGCATGGCTATAATCTCAGCACTCTGGAGGCTGAGGCAGGAGGATCATTGTAAGTTCAAGACCAACCTGGGCTACAAAGTGAGCTCAAGGCCAGCCTGAACTGCATAGTGAGACCCTATCTCAAGAAGTAAAAAAAAAAAAGAATTACAGGCATGTGCCACCACCCCTGAGAGAGGACATTTTTATTTCATTATTTATTTATTTATTTATTTTTGTCTTTTTGAGACAGGGTCTCGCTATGCAGTTCAGGCCGGCCTTGAGCTCACTTTGTAGTCCAGGCTGGCCTACAAACTCATAAGGATCCTCCTGCCTCAGTTTCTCGAGTGTTGTGGGCGTGGGCCACCACACCTGCTGAGAAGAAATTTTTAAATGAAACCTCACTTTAATTTTTTAAAATGGGAAATGCAGGTGCAACTGAGCTGTGAAGCATAGGTAACGGACTTTGGTGTTTGTGTCTTGCAGGAGAACTACCCCATCCCAGAACCCGGCCCAAACGGTAGGTCCGTGGGAAGCAGCTGGGGGGTTTTCTTGCCTGTTTATCTGGGAGACCGGCGTTGTTCCCCTGCTCCTCTTCTCCTATTTTTCCTGCTCTTGTTCCTATTAAAAAAAACCCTAAACAGGCACTCTGGTATGCTGGGGCTCCCAGACCACATGTTCAAGCCCAACCCAGGCAGCTTAGAGAGTCAGTGAGATCCTGTCTCAAAATAAAAAATTTTAAAAGGGCTGAGGGTGTTGCTCTGTGTGAAGGTCCCTTGACTCAGTCCCCAGAATTTTGTTTTTGTTTTTGGCAGGCGCCTGGCCCCTCTGTCCCAGTCCTGTGGGCCTCACACCCCAAAGCCTGCTTCTTCATCTACAGGGCCACAGTGATCTTGCTGGGTAGCATGTAGCTCAGGCTGGTCTTGAACTCACTGTGTAGCCAAAGCTGGCCTCAAACTCACAGCGATCCTCCTGCCTCAGCCTTCTGAGTGCTAGGATGACAGGCCTGCACCAGCACACTCGGCATCAATCCCCAGTATTGCTGACCTGTCCCACAGAGTTCTCAATGGAAACATAGGGACTAAACGCAGAGGCATTCTCTCCTGCGACCTATGACTACATGCCCTCTGTGCCACATTGGGGCGGCCAATCACACCCTAACCCTAACCCAAACACCGAAAAGCAGTGAGTCCACAGTGCTTAATCTTTCAATCAACACAGGGCACACAGAGCCAGCACTTCCAGGAAGGCTGGGGACCGAGGGCCGGGCTGGCCAGGAGTGGGAGGATCTGAGGGAGTTCCAGTCGGTCAGGCCCAGAGGGGTGCCCTGTCTGTCCTGCTCCCATAGGCCTCGCACCCTGAAGCCCACGTCTTCATCTGTAGGGCCTCGGGCAGAGAACCTGTAGACCACTGGACCCGGCCACACAGGTCCAGGTCCCCTTCCCGTCCTTGGTAACTTGGGCTATGTCCCCACTCCTGCCCCCTGCCCCATTGGGGTGAAGCCTGGGAGCCCGGCTGCTCAGAGGTCAGCGAGCTGCCAACCGACAGTGATAAGACAAGAGCCGCGCTATCAGCGTGGAGCAGGTCTGTAGACTCAGGGTTTAAACATTCTGCCCGGGACATTGTGTTCACAGAAGTGGAGCAGGCGCCTCACTGTGTCCTGAGATGTTGGTATTGATTCCAGAGCTGCCCGAAAATGGCTGCCCTAGAAACTGGGGATTGAACCCAGAGCCTTCACACTGAGCCACATCCTCCAACCCTTTTGTGTTTTTTAATTTTTTTTTTTTTCGGTACTGGGGATCGAACTCAGGACCCTGCGCTTGCTAGGCAAGCGCTTATTCCACTGAGCTATATCCCCAGCCCCTGTTTTTTAATTTTGAGATAGGTTCTCAATAACTTGGTCAATTGCTGGAGCTGTGATTGACTGACCTTGTGATTCTCCTGCCTCAGCCTCCTAGAGTGCTGGGACTACAGGCGTGCACCACCACAACAAGGAAAGTTTTATTTGTGGTGCTGGGGTTTTAGCTGAGGACCTCAGATACACTAAGCAAGTATCCTATCACTGGGTCACATCCATAGCCTGGTTCCTTTTTAAATTTCCCACTGGGAGCAGTGGCACATGCCTGTAATCCCAACACTCAGGAGGCTGAGGCAGGAGGATCGCCGTGAGTTTGAGACCAGCCTGGGCTACAAAGTGAGCTCAAGCTCAGCGTGAACTGCATAGCAAGACCCTGTCTCAAAAAGACAAAACAAACAAACAAATTTCCCTTATTTATTTACTTTCATTTCTTTAGATAATTGACAAATAAAGTCATATATGTAAGGTATACAACATTACCGTTTGAGATCCATAAAGGTTGTGAAATGATGAGCACAACCAAGTGAGCCACGCCTCATGTACTTAGAGCGATACTTCAGCTCCTTCGCTGGAGACATTTCATGATGGCACACAAGCCAAAAAATGTTCTCAAACACAGAGAAAAGTGTGCTCAGCCTCTTACCCCGAGACGAGTTCTTGATTTTGCGCTCCATGGGTGCAGTTTGGACCTGAACATTGGCAGTGCATATGCGCACTTGTAGCCCGTGTTGCCCGATGGACGCCAGCTGGCCCCTTTTCCCTTCCGTGAGTTCAGCCGCCATCACGGCCTCTTGCACTGATCTTAGCCAAAAGCCCGAGAGGCGATGCTCATGGCCTTTCAAGGATGTGATTAATACCTTTTCCAGCCCTGGTCCCGTCTGACCCCTGCGCCTCCTTCTGCTGCTCTTGTCTAATAACTGTCCCTCTTACGTTGGAGCCATCTCTCTGCATCTACGGCTTAGGGCAGGACACAAGCCACATCTGATCTCGTAGCTTCCAGAGAGAAAACTCCAGGGCCGCTCTCCTGGGTCAAGCGACTTCCCCCCACCTTTGACTTTGGCATTCACCCTACGGCGCCTTACTCTGTTCCCCGGAGCAAGGACAAAGGCGGCTGTGCTCATTCACATCCACAGCCCCTGCCTAGGTCACTAGCGGTTGTGCGAGCACCGCGTGTGGGATGTCTACAGCACAGCAGAGACTGTGGGACCCTTTGTCTGTCTAGGCACAGCTGTTTCATGACCAGGGAGACCCTTGCAATGTGGTCTTTTTTTTTTTTTTTCAGAGAGGGTCTCGCTACACAGCCCAGGCTGGCCTCAAACTCATGGTTATCCTCCTGACTCAGCCTCCCGAGTGCTGGGATCACAGGTGTGAGCCAACCACATGGGGCAATGTAGTCATTTCTATCAGACCAAGCTGGCAACCCTTCAGCTGACAGGCTCAGAGGTATCATTACTTTCAACTTGGAAATTTGACAAAAGCCATAGCACCAGCCAGACGTGGTGGCATGTGCTCCTAATCTCAGCAATCAGGAGGCAGAGGCAGGAGGATCTTTGTGAGTCTTGAGGCCAGTGAGACCCTGTCTTAACCAAAACCAAAAAAAATCAGCCCCACCACATGACCCTTTGCTCGAGCCCTCAGAGGGGATGTGCCAGTAGGAATTTTGGGAGGCTTTGATTTTTTTTTTTTTTTTTTGAGCTATGTAGTTCAGTCTGACCTTCAACTCACTGTATAGCCCAGGCTGGGCTTGAACTTGTGGCAACCCTCCTGCTGCAGCCTCCCAAGGGCTAGTATTACAACCATGTGCCACCACGCCTGGCTAGGATGGTTTAAATGAAGCTGCACCTTTTTAGCAAACAGCACAATGACATCCACGTAAGCGCTCCTGTGTGGCGCCGGCTGAGATTCTGCCAGCCCTGTTCAGGAAGGGATAAGACTCCGGCACAGAATGGTAGTTTTCTGGAACAGTTATCTCCGAGAAGGAAACTGTTCTCGTAAGAGGCAGGTACGCTTCTTCCTAATATCTTGTTTACACCATGATTGCTCAGGTTCTGCAGACAAAACACACGAGATACGTGTGTATATGCACACGTGTGTGTATGTAGGAGGTAGGGGTGGGGAGAACAGATGGAAGTTTGTTTTAGGGAAATGACTCCAGTGGCTGAGGGCGCTGGAGGTTTGAACTTGGCAGGGCAGGGCAGGGCAGTAACCTGCAAAATTCAGGCGGGGTTTCTAGGTTACAGCTCCATGGAGAATTCTTTCCCTCTAGGAAACCGTGTTGGGCTCTTAGGGCCATCTTCATCTGATTGGGTGAGGCCCACCGTGGTACAGAGATGATCTGTTCTGCTCAAAGTCTTCTGATGTTAATTGTACCTGAGTAGCACCTCCACAGCACATCTAGACTGGAGTTCGACCTAATGAACCCAGCACACACATGCTTACTTTATTCTGTGGGAGCATTCCTGCCCTCGTGGGTAGAGTGCGGCTTGTTCCTCCCTTGCCTTCCCTCTGTGCTGAAATCCGAAGGCCCAGCCCTGGTGCAGAGGGAAAGCAAGCGTCTCCCTCCCTCCCGCAGAGGTGCTGCTGCAGATGCACTCCGTGGGGATCTGCGGCTCCGACGTCCACTACTGGCAGCACGGCCGGATTGGGGACTTCGTTGTGAAGAAGCCCATGGTGCTGGGGCACGAAGCTGCAGGGACCGTCGTGAAGGTGGGGCCGTCGGTGAATCACCTAAAACCAGGTCAGCAGAGCCCGGGAGCCAGTGGCAAGTGCGCATGCGCGGGGAGGCCTCGCCGGGCGGGGACAGCAGTGAGCAGGACGGCCTTGGGGAAGGGATGGGAGAGGACGGGCAGACAGCTGCGCGGCCACCGTGTGTCAAACCCAGCGCAGCAGGATGTCCATGCTGTCCTGGCACAGTGCGTTAAATCCAGGCTCTAGCTTTGCTCGGACTGAGGGAGGTGTGGGGTTGGCAGGAGACGCCGACTTGCATTAGTTCTAAGACTGTCTGAGCTCAGCCTCAAAGAGCGGGGTTGGCAAGCTGGGGGTCCTGAGTTCGATTCCTGATACCAAAAGAAAAGAACCAAAAAAACAATCCCACTAAGTGTAAGTTCTAATGCTGTGGAAATCAGGACCAGATCAAAGTGAAGACAACAGCATCAGCAGAACTTTGGAAGGCAGCTTTATTCTCCAGGCAGCTGGGAACACAGAGGTTCAAATCACCACCCCATTTTGAGGTTACCAATCCCTTGTATAGGTTTTCAGAAGGAAGCATAAAAAGGCAGATCACATAACATTCTGTGACTGGTTACACATGTCTTCGTCACTAATTGCTAGGCAGGATTTATACTCTTACAGGAACTACTAAGGTTACTATGGTAAACAGGGGGAAGCAGTAGTCACTGTCTGGGACTGGGCAGAGCTGTCCTTGAGGCGATGGCTCTCCGGGACTTGAAAGTAAGCAAAACACCACTGTCTGGCTAAGCTGCGCTTTTCTCACGGCCGGCCCTGGGAATGATGGGAGCCCATTGTGGTTCCCAGTGTCATTCGTGAGCAGTGTTAGAAACACAGGACTGGCTGGGTGTGGTGGTGCACGCCTGTAATGCCAGCACTGGGGAGGCTGAAGCTGCTATGAGTTCGAGGCCAGCCTGATCTGCATAGTGAGACCCTGCCTCAAAAAGACCAAAAAAAAAAAAAAGAAAGAAAGAAAGAAAGAAAGAAAGAAATATAGGACTAAAATTTTCATTACATTTAAAATAGCCTCTGCACTTAGTGGCAGGTGCTTTGAGAGCTATAAAAAAAAAACGAAAAGATGCTGCAACCCCTGGACGCTTAGATCCAGGGTCACCAGACCTCAGGAGCAGCTGTGTATCATAGCCCAGGCCGGGGCCTAAGGCCTGTGAGGAGCACGGTTGCAGAGGGTCGGTAGGGGAGGCAGTGGCTGCAGCTGTGTGTGTGTGACAGTCCCAGGAGCCGGAAGAGGAAGCTGCTGTGGGACGGGGTGCTGCTTGCTGGCTCAGCTCCCGCACATCGGCATACAGTCAGTCTCCCTGTGGCTGTGCTCCAGGAGAGGCCTTGCCAGCTTCGCGCTGGGGGAAGCGCTCGGAGCTGGTTTCGCAGGATCACAGCTGAGGGAGAGGTCAGACACGAATGTCCTATTAACTATCATCCCTGCTCTTAATGAGCAGTAGCTGTTTGCCAGGACTCTACACTCTTCCTTGGGTACTTTCAACACAAAAGGAGTGCTTAGCACGCCTCTCTGGAAAGGGCCAGGCCTGTCACGGCCCCTGCACAGATAACCGGCCACGTCTGCCTCCTATCTGCCGAGTGGGCCCCCAGCGCCTGGCTGGTTGGTGGCCGGATGAAGCAGGATGATCAGTGCCTGCCTGGTGCCTGGCACCTGGCGCACGGGGACCCTCAGGGACGGCAATCTGGGTTCTGCTGCCAGCAGCAAGCTCTCCCCCTGGTGGCTCTGTCAGCAGGCGGTGCAGCGGCCGGGCCACGGTCCCCCCAGGCTTGTACCCTCCCCTGTGCTCGTTGCTGGTCTCTGGCATCCTGGCCACCGTAAGGGCCACCTGCTGCTTGCTGTGGAGTTGCCGCCTCAGCCAGGAAGGAGGGGTCTCCAGGGCTCCTTGGGACGTGATCTAAACCAGGGATGTGTGTTAAATATTTAAAATGCATTTCAGTAGAGAACACGTTGCCATGAGGGTTCTGCTCAGAATCCTCTTCCTTCCTCTCTTCAGACACAGTTATCCCGTCATTCTCGCCCCTTTCTAAAGCCACCCTGAGGTCCCCTCTCTGAAGTGTCTTAGCTGCGCTGTCCTGGCAGCCTCGATGTCCTGAATTGATTCAAGATGCCTCCCTTCCGTGGTTGTTTTGGCTCTGGGGGAGAGCCAGAGGCCACGCGGTGCCGGGTCCGGTGCCCAGGTGGATGAGAGCCCCATGTAATGTGTTTGTGACCTGCCTTGCCGTTGCATGCACTCAGCAGCAGCAGCCACCGGGCTTTTGATCACACCTCATAACGCACTGGGGACTTCAGAGGTGCTTTAGAGAGTGGTTAGGACGGGGTGCAGGGGCTCCAGTGAGGGTATCGTCAGGGGATCCATGGCTGCATCTGTTTCATGTAATAAACGTTTAAATTTTAAGCATCCACCATATATTTTCACCACACCCGTGGGCTGGCCTGTGGTTAGCTAGTGCAGTGGTGACTTCTGGGTGTCCCGGCACCAGGGTAGTAAAACCTCCTGCAAGGCCCGATTCCATTTCTGACCAGCATGCAGCCAAGATGCCCAGAGCGAGCAGCTTCTGGGGCTGGGCCTGTGCAGAACTAGGGACAGGGCGGAGGGCAGCTCCTGCTCCCCTCTTTGCACAACAGAAAAGGGTCCCGCAGTCCTCGGCAGTACCTCTAACTGGCCGTGCACCAGGGGAAATGTTAGCCACAGCCACCCTGTCCATGTTTCCTTTCCTCTACAGCTTTTATGTTTAGCAATAAAAATGTGTCTAGCACAGTATTTATTATGAGGAAATAAATATGGAGCAGACAGCTCACCTCAAGGGGTTATCCCAGAGGAGGAGGCAAGACACTCATGGAAGAGCCGAGTGTGGTGGCACACACCTGTAATCACTGCACTGGGGAGGCTGAGGCAGGAGGATCATTGCAAGTTCGAGGCCAGCCTGGGCTACATATTGAGACTCTGCCTCAAGAAAGCAGAAACGAACAAATACCCATATAAAATGCTGGAAACCACTTGCTGACTAAGAGGATGAAGGTTAAGCTGTCTAGGGAGAACTTATGCTGATTAAAAGAATGCCCAGGAGCACAGCCTGAGTGACCCCATTTCTATGCTGCTCTGGAGCAGGCAGTACTAATTGATGGTGGATAAAATCAATATATTGCTTACCCTGGGAATGAGGTGGAGATTGACTGGGAAGGGACACAGCAGGGACACTCCCCTCCCCTCCCCTCCCCTTTCCTCTCCCCTCCCTCTTCTTCCCCCTCCTTCTCCCCTCCATCTTTCTCTCTCCTCTTTCTTTCTTTCTTTTTCTTTTTTCTTCCTTCCTTCCTTCCTTCCTTCCTTCCTTCCTTCCTTCCTTTCTTTCCTTTCTTCTTTCACACAGGTTCTCACTATGTAGTCCAGGTTGGCCTTGGACTCACTGTATAGCCTACACCAGCCTCAGACTCACTGTGATCCTCCTGCCTCAGCCTCTTGAGTGCTGGAATTACAGGTGTGCGCCACCACACCTGGCTAAAGGGTGAGATTTCTGAGGCAGGGGTAGTGTTCTTTGTTAACGGGGATTTTTGTTATGCAGGTGACTTTATTTAATATAAGCATTAACCTAATGATCCATTTAATACATCCCATTACATCTAAATTTTAATTTTAAAAAGAACAAGTATGTATTGGACTGTAATAAATGAATATGCAGGCTGAGGTTTTGTTCTATTTATTTTTGAGATAGAGTTTCACTACATCCAAGCTGGCTTTGAACTTGCCATGTAGTCCAGGCTGGCCTCAAACTCAATTCTCCTGCCTCAGTCTCCCGGATGGTATGGGCTGGTTTCTAAGGGTAGAATGTGCCTCTGTCTGCATCCTACTTTGAAATGCACCAGAAAATAAGAGAGCCTGCTGTCAGAGGAGGGCTGGGATGGGAAGGGGTGGCAGTGGACGTGACATACAACACACAGCGCTTGGTGTTCCCTGAGAATCTAGGTGTTCGATGTACAACTCTTTGGGCTTTGGTGTGTGTCTGAAATTCTTCATAATAAAAGTTAGTAAAAAAGTTAAAGAGCAACTCTGGGGCCGGGTTTCCAGGCAGGGCAGAGTGCACCCTGGTGTGAGGGCCGCTCACAGGTGTCCGATACCGGTCTCTCTCCACTGCACCAGAGCCTGACCCTGAGCAGGACCATGGCCTGGGTCATTCAGCTAAGCAGGAATCACTTGACTCCTAGTTTACTGTCGAAATGCAAACAGACTGAACCAAAGTAGGTCATGTTATGGCTCTTATCTTTGTAGTGAGCTTGCCCTGTGTTTTCTTCTTCCTTTTTCTTTTCCTTGTTGGTTTTGAGACGGCTTCTTGCTATGTAGTTCGGGTTGGCCTGGACCTTACTATGATGTAGCCCAGGTTAGCCTCAAACCCTGGTGTCCTCCCGCCTCGGCTTCCTAATCTCTGGGCCTGCAGGCACGTGCCACCACACCTGGCTCTCCTTGCCCCATAGTTTTAAAGTAGGTGAAGAAAAAAAAAACCCACCCCCTGTACCAGCTGCCTCTTTGGCAGCAGCTTGAGATGGAGCCAGACTCGGCTGGCCTGAGGTGGGGCTGCGCAGGCATTGCCCAAACTTGGTGGTAGTGGAAGCCGAAGGGCAGGTGGCTGGCACAGGGCAGGGCGCATGGGCTGTCCTGAGGCTTTGGCCCTTTTCTCCTGGAGCAGGAGCTTTGCCTGCATGCCGCGTCCCCTCCAAAGTGCTAAGGGCCCAGGGTGGGCTGAGGCCCTGTTCTTTCTCTGCCTCTGCAACATCTCCGTTTCTGCCTCTGCTGTCCCAGGCTGGAAACAGAAGCAGACCGGGGAGGGCAGGCTCTGCCCTCGTCCTGGGACACGGTGCCCCTTCATTTCCCTCCAGGTGACCGCGTCGCCATCGAGCCTGGGGCCCCCAGAGAAACCGATGAATTTTGCAAGATTGGCCGGTACAACCTGTCCCCAACCATCTTCTTCTGTGCCACTCCCCCGGATGACGGGAACCTCTGCCGCTTCTACAAGCACAATGCCAGCTTCTGCTACAAGTGAGTTCTGCCCTTCCCTTGGCTGTGCTAGGGTCTTCCTTCTAGTTTCCTGTGGGGATTTCTTTATTCTTTGAGCTCTTAATTCTTTTGCTCTTATTGTTGTTGCTGAGACAGGGTCTTACTATGTAGGTAAGGCTGCCATTGAACTATGTAGCCCAGGCTGGCCTCAAACTCACAGCAATCCTCCTGCCTCAGCCTCCCGAGTGCTGGGATTTCCGGTGTGCGCCACCACTTGGGGTCTTCTTAGTGTTCTTGTCCCTAGGAGAAGTGGGGAGGTGTGGGGCGATCGCTTAAAGCACCCCAGGGCCTGTGGGAGGCCCAGCAGTGCGGGGCAGTGTTGGATACAACAAAGAGCAAAGGCAAGCGAAGCTGACCTGCAGCCGTCCAGGTGGGCCAGCTGTGGCTCAGGCTATGGGTAGGAAGTGCTCATCTCCAGGGCCACGTGCTGACCTTGCTGACCTACCCTCGGCTGTGGATGGAGAGGAGACTACGCCACCTCAGCTGGCAGCAGCGTCCCGGATGTGGCTTTCCTGGCGTGTGTGACCCCGGGGAGAGGCCGCTGTTAGGTCACTGCTCTGCAAAGCTGCTGGGAGTTGGAGCTCTTGGCCGAGTCAGAGCAGACTGCGGGGAATCCGGGAGGTATAGGAGCAGGAGCACAGGACGTGGCTGTTGCTCCGGCAGATGAGCTTCCTGTTAGCCACACCTGCCTTGCAGAGGAAACGGGCTGCAGGGGGCACTATGGCTGGGAGCAGAGTGCCTGCCTCGCAGGTGCACGGTCCTGGGTTCGAGCTCCGGCACCACAGAAAACCTAGAAGACAGCATGGCCTGGGCCTGCCTGCCAAGGGTGGTGTGGGCGGCAGGGCTGCCTGGCCGGTGTGGAAGCCCTTGGCTGCCTCTTCCCCGACTGACGCGTGTGTCCGATCCCTCAGGCTCCCCGATGGAGTCACCTTTGAGGAAGGGGCCCTGATCGAGCCACTCTCTGTGGGGATCCACGCCTGCCGGCGCGGTGGAGTCTCCCTGGGAAACAAGGTCTTCGTGTGTGGCGCCGGTGAGAAGCACGTGCCGCCGGCTGTGGGTCACCGGCTGGGGACCTGGGCGCCTGTGCCTATCTCAGCCCCACACTGCGGGTGGCACTGCTCTAGAACCAGAAAGGAAATCTCTGTGCAGAACCTTCTGTTCATGTGGCGTGAAGCTTGTGGTCATGTTTGACTTTGGCAGAAACTAGGGAAACAACCTGGGTAGCATCGCGAGGGTGATATCTGGAAAGTCCCAGTCACAACCAAGGTGTGTGGCCTGGCCCAGCACAGGCATGGGGGTCCCGCGCTGCTCCCCAACCCCCCAGAGGAGCCGAACCAGTCTGGGCTTTTAGACTCTGGGGACCCTAACAGCAACTGCACTCCCTGGGGCGTCTGCTGTGTGTCAGACGCAGCGTCCCGGCAAACCTCAGGTCCCCACAGTGTGACCAATGTGCAGATGCGGGTGGGGGCAGGTGGCCCTGGGCAAGGCCTTGGGGCCTTGAGGGGTTCCCTTTGTCAGGCCAAAGTAGGTGACCGCAGGCCCTCCTCACAGGGACAGGAAGGTAGAACTTGCTTCTGTGGGCAGCACACGGCAGAACTTGGGGACAGACACTCTTAAAAGTCTGCACACACAGCCTTTTTGTCCTAGAAAGACACATGTCGTACACATCATGCTCACATGCACACACACCGAAACTCACTCGGCCTCATTACCCATCTGCCTGAGAGAGCCACTGTTAATACTTTGCTATAGAAGAAAAAAACCTTTTTAAAATGTTCACACGTGAGTCTGATTTATTTCACTAATGGGTGTGGTCTCAAATGGCATCCATTTACCCACAAAAGTCTCAAGTCTTTCTTTATGGC
Source organism: Dinomys branickii (assembly GCA_004027595.1). Lineage (NCBI taxonomy): Eukaryota > Metazoa > Chordata > Mammalia > Rodentia > Dinomyidae > Dinomys > Dinomys branickii. Next base: position 37,721 of record PVLD010014778.1, on the reverse strand, counting down.
TGAGTAGTCCTCCGTTGTGTGAAAAGACCACATCTTTTTATCCAGTCCTTGCGTGATGAGCATTTGGGTTGTTTCCAAGATTTAGCTGTGACAGCTTGTGCTGCTATAAACATGGGTGCACATAGTATCACTGAGAAAAATGTTTTAAATGAGACTAAATATCTTACCTACTCTTTTTAATTTTTTTTTTTAACTTTAAAGAAAAAGCAATGGTCTGCGAATCTTTTGACAACAGACACAGCTACAGAATAAGCTCAGTAGCTGGCAGTGCCCCGTTGTAATACGTGTAACTAATCACCCCGTGTTGGGCATTTCGGGTGTGATTTCCCAGTTTTTTGCTTATAAACTTGTTTTTAAGGGGTGTGTACAAAGAGCAAAGTGAAAGAGCTTTTTTCCTTTTTTTCTGGCAGTCCTGGGGATTGAACCCATGGCATTGGTGTCAGACAGGCTCTCTACTCCCAAGCTACCTCCCAGTCCTTTCAGAGTTTTTACTTTGAGATAGGGTCTTACTAAATTGCCAGGGTTGTCCTCAGACATGTGATCCTCCTTCCTCAGCCTCCTGGGTAGCTGAAAGATACTCTTCATTGACCCATTCTGTAGACCTGGGTTTTCTGTTAAAGCCATGCAAGTATGGTGGTCTGCACAAGGGAGCACGCTGAGGTTGCACACTGCACAAACTCCTTCTGTCTTCTGTTTGTTCAGGGCCAATCGGGCTGGTCACCTTGATTGTGGCCAAAGCAATGGGTGCAGCAGCGGTAGTGGTGAGCGGTAAGAAGACCTTCTTATTGCATCCTCTTGAGGGGAGCTGGGGTGCCGGAGCTGTTCCCTGCCTGTAGACCCATTCCCTGCCTGTGTTTGTCACAAACTCCTGAGGTGGGTGCTGTTCAAGAAACAGATTTCACTCCAGTTGCCCTGCTAGAGGTGACAGACAAGACTGGGTGGCCCTGTTGGTTCAGGCTCAGGTGTGGGCTATCGAGTGGTGGGGACCTGAGCAGAGGAGACCATGGGGTGAGACCAGGTGGAGAACCCAGAAGAACCATCACTGCATGGGGCCAGCAAGCATCCCTTCCAAGACAGTGCCCCAGGGACCCAGCTACCTGGTCCCAGGCCCGTCCTCAGACCCGCCACCCAGAGGGTATTGCACATGTCCGGGGCAGGGGTGCGAGCCTGCACAGGGCTGGGCGCCGGGCCTGTGGAGCGTGAGGGCATAGGGCACCTGCCTGGCTCAGAACCTGCACCCAGGGTGGGGCACTGAGATGGGGTCACATGCACCCTCCTTCTCTTTTCTTCCTAATCCATCGTGGGGGTCTCAGTTTGAAAGTGACTCTTCTCGCCTCCAGATCTGTCCGCCTCTCGGCTGTCCAAAGCCAAGGAGGTCGGGGCTGACTTCACCCTCCAGATCTCCCAGGAGAGCCCCCAGGAAATCGCCAGCAAGGTGGAAGGGCTGCTGGGGTGCAAGCCGGAAGTCACCATCGAATGCACCGGGGCAGAGAGCGCCATCCAGGCGGGCATCTACGTGAGTGCAGGCGTGGTCAGGGTCGGGGCCGTGTGCACTTTCCCTGGCAGTGATGCACTCTGGCACCGGGATCTTTCTGTCCTGGGGGAGACGCCAGCACCCTCACTGAGTCACCGGGCTGGGCTGTCAGCCCGGTTACCGAGCCCAGCCTGGACGGGTGTCCGTGGCCACCGCTCAGGGCGTGGTGCTTTTAAGATCTTACTTGCCGTGATGTAGCAGTAAGATCAGCAAGAGGAACGGTAACCTTGACTTTGGTGGGTGGGAAACCCCTGTCGGCTTGCACTGAGGAAAGCTTGATATAGAGTGACAGCCATTAGCTCAGTCACATCAGTGAGGTGGCTTTTCAGGGCCGCCCTTGGTTACTGCTGTGCCCTCTCCCAGAACGAGGAACAGACAAGCTGCTGGCCACTTATGGGAAGGTGACGGGCTGGGCAGGGCAGGGAATGGCCTTGCCAGATCAAAGTACGAGGAAAATGGTGACTGTGTGGCCATGCCCTGCAGCACCAGGTCCTCTGCTGGGTGCCTCCGGGACGCCCGGAGAGCCTGTGCTGCTACAGTCAGTGTGCAGGGCAGGCGCTGCTCCCGCCTCCGTCTGGCTTATGTAGAGGGCCACCAGGCGGCATGTGACACCATCCCTGCAGTGGGGCACTCGCAGGCCTGCAGGGACAGAGCTGCGGGCCCTCCCTGCCCAGCATGGCCAGAAGCACTGGGGGCTGAGGTGGTGGGAGCAGCCAGAGCCCCGAGCCTTGTGCCGTCAGCTGCTGTCCCTCTGCTTGCTATCAAGAGGTGCTTGCGTCATTCCTGCGGCAGTGGTGCCCTCTCCCACCTTCCTGTGGCCTTGCGGTGGTTTGCAGGTCAGTCTGCACTTCAGTGCAACTGACTGAGCAGCCCGTGGTCGACACACACGAGGCCACCTGAGGGGGAAGCGGGGCCCGCTCGCCATGTGGGGCACACCCTTCCCCTCCAACCAGCTCTGCTGCTTGCCCCGGGCCCTACCCATCTCTCCCTGTGGTGTCGCCTTCTCCCCAGGACATGAGCTGGGCTGCGGGCTTTTCTCCAGCTGGTTGTTCCACACGGAGAGTGTCCCCACCGTGCTGTCCCTTCTGCAGCCACAGCTCAGCATGTGTGCACTGTGCAGTTTCCCCATCTCAGCAGTAACGCAGGCCCCCCCATGCCTCTAGGGCAGGCCCAGTACCCACCTGCAGTCACCTGAAAGTTCTGCCACCTGTGGCCGTGCCCACGGTTCAAGTCACTGGAGTCTCTGTCTATGCTCTTAGCAGAGCACTGGTTTTCTAGATAAATATGTAAAGAAGTTGCTTTCATTGTGGAGGATGCTATTGAGATGAACACTTGACCTGGTGTGGTGGCTCATGCCTGTAATCCCAGCATTTGGGAGGCTAAGGCAAGAGGATCATTGCCAGTTTGAGACCAGCCTGGGCTACAAAGTGAGCTCAAGGCCAGCCTGAACTGCACAGTTAGACCTTGTCTCAAAAAGCCAAAAAAAAAGAGAGATGAACACCTGGAACAAAATGAAGCCAGATTTAAACCATAGAATTCCAACAGTGCCACAGGCATGGTAGTACATGCCTATAATCCCAGCACTCAAGAGGCTGAGGCAGGAGGATCTCTGTTAGTTAGAGGCCAGCCTGAACTACACAGTGAGACCTTGTATTAGTTAAAAAGAAAAAAGAAAAATAATTCCCAAAGTCTGTTTGTAGGGTGCTCAGAAGAGTGAGCTTGGAGGGTCTGACCAAAGTCCGGTCTTGTGGGGGGCTCTTGGAGAAGGAGCCAATGCCAGGACATGCAAGGGACTCACACCAATGCTTGAATTTGGCGTGCTTGGAAGATGTGCCCTGTGCTGATTCTGTACCAGCAAATGCACTATGGGAAAATCTGAGGAGCCTGCAGCCCACTTGGCTCCCTGTTGGGTTGTTTAGTGTGCTAACAAGCTCAGCAGTGCGGCCTGAATGGTGTTCTTGGATTTTTGGACCCTTGCCCAAGGCAATGAGAAGCCATCTGTGGCCATCGTGTGCTGGGACCAGTGGGGTCACATTTTCTCACCTCCTGAGTGTTCTCCTCTTCCTCTCAGGCCACTCACTCTGGAGGGACCCTGATTCTGGTGGGACTGGGCTCCGAGATGACCAATGTGCCCCTGGTGCACGCTGCCGTCCGGGAGGTGGACATCAAGGGCGTGTTTCGGTACTGCAACACGTGAGTGTGCCGGGTGAGCTGGGTGGCCTGGCGCCAGCAGGGCCAGCAGGCCCCATGTGGCCTCCACGACCCATGTCTGCCTGTTTGCTCACAGGGGCACTCCCTGGCCTCAGTGACAGCCACATGATATGATAGGTGCCTGAGACAGAACACGCACTTCTCGGAAAGAGGGACGGGCAGCAGGGGGGTCTTGCAGCATGCTGCACCACGTCCCTGCCTTTCACCACCGGGCTGGAGCGACCAGACCCTGTCCTCCGCCTTTAAAGCGGGGAAGGAGAGAAAGGAGGCCCAAAGCAGACATCGAGTCCCACTGTCCCCATTCCCGAGCCCAAGCCCATCCTGGGAGCAAGACAGTCCTGACTTGCCGCGGCTGTGGCGCAGCTCCACGTGTGCCTGCCAGGCCCCACTGTCCAGACGTCGGAGAGCCTGTTACTTCTGCCCTTAGCACAGCACCAGTTTCCCGCTAACCTCTGCTGCACTGAGCAGCTAGCACACACCATGGAAACATCCTGGCTGTCTCTGGAGCAGCCTGCCTTCCCCAGGGGCCTCAGTTCACCCTGTGCTCTGACGCCAAAGCAACGCTAGGCTTCATGGGAGACTCGGAGAAAGGAGAGGAGGGGCAAGTGATTGGAAACAGTCACTGCCAGGTGTGATGGAAACACACGGTGCCTGTTTAAATGTAAAAGCACTTTTCATCACAATTGGAGACACATGCAGTGAGTCCCCTCCAGAGTCCTCCCCTGTCCCTTTGAACATTCTCTTCCCACCACTCTGGCCACTTTGTGAAGCAGCTCTGCAGTCCAATTTCCCGTTGCACTGTTTCCAGTGCCCCATTATCCTGTATAGGTTTAAAATGCTTCTTGAGCTGGGTGTGGTGGCGCATGCCTGTAATCACAGCACTTGAGAGGCTGAGGCAGGAGGGTTGCCACAAGTTCAAGGCCAGTCTGGGCTATATAGTCAGTTAAGGGGCAGCCTGAACTGTACAGCAAGACCCTGTCTCAAAAAAACAGAAAAACAATGAAAAGCTTCCCTTCTGTGGTCCTTTTGACTTTGGGGAGGGGCCGCATATTGCATAGAAGCAGATACCCTGACTGAGCCCGCGTAACGCATTTGTGAGCTGCCTTTCCACTGGATGGGGCTCAGCTGCAGCAGTCACTGTGTTTCCGATCACAGCTCATAAAGGCACCGAGGAAACAGGACTTCCAGGAACTTCCGAATGGCATGTGCTCGAAGTGACGGGCTGCTCGGAAGCTGATTCGTGGCAGTGTGTGTTTTACTGTAACTGTTTTCTAAAATACTAATGTGTGTTTTGATCACACCTCATGTGTCTGCAGATCGCAGGCCGCTGGATCAGCTTTTCTACCCGTGGTCGGTACAGTTCCCTCCTGCAGAAGTGCAGTGCTGGAAACAAGCACGGCCCTGCTGGTCTTGAACTGGGCCTGGCTCTCCCTTGCTGAAGCCTAAATGCGATGCTTGTGATCTTTTGCAGGTGGCCAGTGGCCATTTCAATGCTTGCATCCAAGTCTGTGAATGTAAAGCCCTTAGTCACCCATCGGTTTCCTCTGGAGAAAGCTCTGGAGGCCTTCGAAACATCCAGAAAGGGAGTAGGGCTGAAAGTCATGCTCAAGTGTGACCCCAACGACCAGAACCCCTGATGTGACCTGTGCTGTCACCCCACCCGGCCTCTCTGCATCTCTGGGGCCAGCGGTCAGGCTGAACTGTGCTCGGAACAGCAAGAACAGCAGTGAAGGGCTGGGCTCAGGCCAAGTGCTTGCCTAGCAGGCACCAAGCTCTGGGGTTAATCCCTGGTCCTACCAAAAAAAAAAAATTAAAAATGAGAAAAATGTAAATCGTGAATGCAATTCATTGCCAACAGAGAGCCTTCCGGAGGAGTAAGTGTGCCTTAAGGTCACAAGCAGAGACGGTTTGGAGGGACTGGGCACCGAGATTGCCCTGCTCTTGCTGAGCCAGGGTGGCTGTGGGGTACTGGGTCCCCGCTTCAAATCCGGCCCTCGGGTTCCCAGCTCCACTGTGATGGGCTGCGTAATGAAGAGAGACTGTCATGGAGTCCCACTTGGCCTCGGCTGGTCACTGGCAGGGTATGGGCGGGGGTGGTCAGCAGTTGTAGTCACAGTACAGGGCTCTGGAGGAGAAAAAGACGGGATCAACCTCCTGGGCCCAGGATGACTTTGAGATCAATCAGAGACTAAAACCTAGCGAGCCTGCGCCCCGTGCTGTGGAAATAGTGAGGGCCCTTCTCAGACAGCTTGGAGACAGGCTGTTCAACTCCTCCACTCCTCCGAGCCCCCTCCCAGCATCCTAGCCCTCCAGGGTCCCTGTTGCTAGGCAACTGGAAGTCTTCTGCCTGAGGGTGGTGGCTGGGAGACCTGAGGGTTTTGGTTCTGCCCACCCCAGGGTCTGAATCCCTATGTGGCTCACTCAGGGACCATTGTCAGGCAATTCCGCCCTATCCTGGTCATCTGAGACAGTGAACTTTCCCACCTCTTAGTCACAGGGCCCTGTGCACCTGTAATCACCACTGGGCGGCACCCCTAGCCATACCTGTAATCTCATCAACTCCAGAGACTGAGGCAGGCTGTTTGCAAGTTCAAGGGCAACCTCGGCATTTTGCTGTCTGCTGGAGAAGACATCTCTGATCCTGTCTTCTATTAATCGTGACGTTTCTCTGTGTAACATTTGGATCCGGATCATCACATACCCTTGGCGATTTTGAGATGATTAATTAAGAATGGGGATACAGTGGCTGTGACCTAACTTGTACTGCGGCCATCAGCCCCTCACCGGAGCTGCGGGTAGAGGTGTGTGGGAAGGGATGGGGATTTTCTTGTACCCCCTGCAGGCCTGGCCAGTGCCCAGAACTCCTCCACCTCCAGCTGCCCGGGTTGTGAATCCTATCAGAACGGCCTGTCTAAGAAGCAGCGCCCTCAGCCTGCCCGGTTCTCAGAGGAAAGAATCTCAGGACTTCTGCCGGGGACTCCCACCCTGTGCTAACCAGTATTGCATTGACTGCTGGAAGTTTTGTACGTGTCCTCTGTAGCACTCACAGCAAGCCAATTACCTGGCAGTTACTTTGCAGATAATGAAGCAGGCAAATAAAGTGATTCTGCCAAGGCCCTGGTTGCATTTCTGCACTCACCTGTTGAGGAGAGGACCCCGACACACACCCAGCGGCCCCACGGCCCAGCCCCTTCTCCCTTCTCTTGATCCGGCTTAGTCAGGGCCACATTTGCCACCTGACTCTCAGAACTCTCCTACCAGGCATGATGGTGCTCGCCTCTACTCCTAGGACTCCAGGAGGCTGAGGCAAGAGGATTGCAAGTTGCAGCCCAGGCTGGGCAATTTAGCAATTTAACGGGACCCAGTCTCAAAAACTATTTTTTCAAAAATTTTTAAAAGGTGTAGTTTAGTGCAAAGGTCCTGGGTTCAACTCTAAGAACCAAAAAAAAAAAAAAAAAAGCCACCTTTTTTCCAGCTCAGTGGTGCCCAAGGTAGCTTTAAGTGGAATGATACAGGCTTCCTTCTATTTAGAAGCTGCCTGAGAGAAACACTCTTGCGAGGGGTGGGTTTCACAGTGTGACACCCATGAGAAGCTGCTGTCCTGACTGTGGCGGGATGGAAGCAGAAGCTGCTTTGAAGTGCAGGAGGGACTGGGCAAGGAAGGGCCACCAGGAGCGAGATGCCACCTTCACAGCCGGGCTGGGACCGGCTCCTCTGAGCCGAAGTCCGGGTGCCGCCGCTGCCCAGCTCTGGGATGCTGTGCAGCTGTGAAGATGGAGTGGCTGATGGAAGCTGGGGGGTCCCCCTTCCCATCCCAACCCAGTCCCCCCAAGTTCCCAACCTACTGCTCCCCACAGATCACAGGGCAGAGCGGGGGTGAACAGGCTACATAGGGCGGAGGAGACCTATTGCTCCAAGCAGCAGAGTGGTTAGTTTGGCAGTGGACCCACTTTGGGGACCCCTGTGTGCCAGGGTCCAGATGCTCACCCCTCCACCCCTCCAGCCCTCTGATTGGAAGGGACTGCAAGAAGCCTAGGAATCACTCCTCACCACCCCCTGAAAGCGTGCTCAATCATTGTTGACTGGCGCAGTGAGTCAGCCCCGGAACCATGCACATGAATTTCCCGACAGCTCCCCGACCCTGGAGGCCTCGTGGCTTCTGTGTGCTCTGTCACCAGTGTCTGGCACCAGTTAATGTTCAGTCAACACGGAGGACCCCACCCTGGAGTGCCAACATCCAGGCGGGTTGGGGTGAGGTGCAGGCGGAGAGCCTGGAGAGGGACCCTGCCAGCGCCTCAAGGGCGGCGCAGACCCCCAAGCAGAAGGGGCGCATGGCTCCATGCTTCCTCCCGAGGGCCACCTTGGTCCCTGGCGATGCCACTGAGGTCCTTCTGGGCTCGGTCCTGTTTCTCAGGCCACCTCCTCTGGGAGCGCAGTCCTGCCTCCTCCCTCCTGGGCTCCGCTCTGCACAGAGGCCTGGTGGGCTTTGGTGGGGTCAGAAGCCGGAGCCTGTGGGGAGTGGATGGATGTGTTCGGGAGCCACCTTCTGCTCTTGCTGTCAGTCTAGGCTCAGGGTACAGACAGGGTACAGAGGCCACATGGCAGGAGGGCTGGGCTGGGCTGCAGACAGCAAGGAGGGCTGGTCAGGGCCGCGTCCTGGGTGGCTGGAAGGGCCCCATCACGCCTCTCCCGTCCCTCCAACACCCAGGTCTTCATGGGCTCAGAGGAGCAGGGCCCAGCTGCCCTCAGATACCGGTACTTTGCTCTGGCACAACTGTTGCCATGGTAATGCTGCCCAAGGACACTGCAGCCTCTCCCCCTCAGTTCACCTCCCCGTACCTCTCAGAGGGCATGGGGCCCAGGTGCTGAGAGATGCTTGGTCTGGTCCAGAGCAGCCCAGATGGGGGCAGGATGGGGAGGAGGCAACCTCTGTTTCCTGGGTCTTGGACCCATCCTGCCTCTGGGAGGCCTCACGTTCTAGAGGATTTGAGGCAAGGCTTCCGGCTTGTCTAATCCTGCACCAGCCACTGCCCCCATCCCTGCATCTCCTTCCCTTTCACCGCAGGGTCACACTAGGCCAACTGGAGGGCTGGCCCCTACAGTGAGGACCTGGACGTATTCGTGGAGGAAAGGTCGGTGCCCATGGAGACGCTAGCATCCCAGGGTCCCCTGTTCTGCTTCTTGGCTGCGGGTGTGTGTGTGGGGGGGCACGGTCCTATGGGGCTGCGAAGCTCAGAGAGGTGCAGAAACTGACCAGGTCCACCCTGACTCCCTGCCTGCTCCGAATAGGAGCAGCCTCCAGCCTGGGTGTGAGGCAGTGCCATCAGTCCATGGGAGGGGCTGCAGAAAGAAGGTGGGGGTCCTGCCCAGCCCAGCACTGCTGAAGCATGGCGGAGTGCTGCTCCGTCAGGGCTGCACCTGGCTTCCGGGGGGCTTGTACTGACCCCCTACAGGGTCTCCCCTGAAGCTGCCCTACAGGAGCCCCAAGAGTCTCTGCGAGTCAGCTGTTCGCTGAGCCGGAGTCCCCACGAGAACGTGCGCTCCCTCATCACACACTGTAAGAAAATAAACACAGGCAGGTACGGGAGGAGGCTGGGCACAACCACTTCCCGAGGATGTGCAGACATCAGGGGCCCCTGGCGTCTCTATGACACACGAACGTGACTGACAACACAGTGGAAACGTACTTTATCTACTCTTCATATTCCCCTATAAGGCTGCAAAAACAATTATGATTATTAAATAATTCCTATTTTTTGTTGTATTTTTGAGACAGGGTCTCATTACATAGTACAGGCTGGCTTTGAACTCACAGTGACCCTTCTGCCTCAGCCTCCCAAATGCTGAGATTACAGGCATGCACCATCACACCCAGTTGTTCAGACCTCAATTTTAGCAAAATAAGTGTAAAAGATAACTTTTTTTTTATAATTGGGGAAAATTAGCTGGGTTTGGTAGTACACACCTGTAATCCCAGCACTAGGGAGGCTGAGGCAGGAGGATCATTGCAAATTCGAGACCAGCCTGGGCTACAAAGTGAGCTCTAGGCCAGCCTAAACTGCATAGCGAGACCCTGTCTCAAAAGAACAAAAAAATTATATATATATATATATATATATACTATTTTGTAAACATGCCTGCTTTAATTTATACATTGCTAAATTTCTATGTCCACGATTACCATAATTTTAAATGAGACTCTCATTTTAAATCGCCACATCCCACTGTAGGGACGCACTATCATTATAAGGCAAATCGCTCTGTGGGGCATTTGGATAGCTCGCAGGGTTTTGCTCTTAGGATAAAGCTGTGAAGACACTCCTCATCTGTGTGTCTTTTGTGCTCTGGACTTATTTCCTGAAGTTACATTTAGGAATGAAACTAGCTGAGGAATACACATGTTTTATTTATTAGTTTACCTTTGGCGGGGCCAGGGCATGAACCCAGGGCCTCACGCATGCTAGGCAAGCATTGTACCGCTAAGCCACGCCCCCACCTGGGGACTCACGGCCTAGTGTGACCTGGCCAGACCAGAGCACAAGGCATGGCTGTGGAGACTGTGAAAACCTTCCAGGGCTGCCCCGGCCTGTGAATAGCAGAGGACTCAGGTTGGGGGGATGGGGCTGCCAAGGACAGGGCTAAGGAGCCACCGAGGCTCCGCCTTCACGCCAAGCTTTGGCATGGGCTTTGCCAAGCAACACTTGGACCGGTTTCTCTGTCTGTGGGCTCAGTTTCTTTGGGGTGACCTCGGTGCTCCCAAACAGCCCCTGAAAGAGCTGGTGTGGATTTGCAGGTAGTGTGGCCTGGCTACTGTGGAGCTGCTGTCTGTCAACTTCAACTGGAAACTTGCTCCCCAACCCATCTAGCAGCAGCTCAAGTCCAGGGAAGAGTGGGTACCACTCACCAAACTCTAATAAAATGCTGAATGCTGCATTATTTCCCTGGTCACGGGGACAAAACGCCCTGCTTATGGAAGGAGAGGTTCCTTTTGGTTCACATCTCAGCCCATAGTTAGCTGGCTCCAGGCATTTGCACCTTGCAGAGCAGAGCTGCTCTCGGCAGGGCAGGCAGGCAGGCAGCGGCATGAGCAGGGAGGAGCTGGGGAGGGAGATGACCAGCCCCTGTAATTCACTCACCTTCACAAGCCTGTTGGGGATCACCTGGCCTTTAGGGGTACATCTGGACTTATACCACTGGGATTCAGAAGTAAGAGTGGAGTGTGTAAACGCTCCCTTTCAGCTCTGACCTCTTTGGGAGGCAGAAACCCATGACACAGGATGACTTATTTTTTGTGATGCTGGGGATTGAATTTAGGACCTTGCCTTTGCCAGACAAGCACTTATTCCACTGAGCTATATCCCCAGCCCCCATTCTCAGAGTTTGAGACATGACAATTAGCAGGACCCTTGGATCTTTATCTTCTGAGGAATTTCAATACAAGCGTCATGTTACTGTGTTGCTCTCCATGTTTATGAATGCTGTGTTTATGTAGCCAAGCAGAATGTGGATTTCTGTCTTGCAGGTTTATACTGTCTGCTTTCGGTAGCACCGATACCAAGTCACTCCCTTGTGTCATGCGCAGGGATTGATGATTCTGAAGAACTTCTTGGGAAAACTGTTATCAGCAAGCAGCAGGTCAACAAATGACCTGACGAGAGTGAATGAGGAAGGAGGGCGACCAGGAACTCGTAATCCAGGGCAGAGTGAAGAAATGACTCAGCAGTGGCCTCTGGAGGCTGGGGCTGTGGGTCCTGGGAACCAGCCAGGCCTCCACACAGCACAGGGGCAGACAGGTTCCAGCCAGCGCTCCCCGGCCAGCCCCTGCATGGCTTCCCAGTGCCACATACCAAATGTCCACACCTCGCTGCACACCCTACGCAAACCGGGGCCCAGCAAAGGCCTGACTGTGGCCAGAATGGGGCTTCAGGCTGAGTGACACTTCCAAGGCCTTGGAAATGGTGACCCTTTCAACTGCCACACTGGAAGCAGACAGACATCGCTGGGTGGGCTGGCTGGGGATGTCGCCGTTCTCCAGTTTATGTCTCACTGTGGCCTGGGGTGGCATGGAGCAGAAGCTCCCTGCCCTTGGAGGAGAAGGCAAAGGAAGGGGCCAGTATCCTAAGGAAGAGCTGGGCACATAGTAGGTTTCTCTTCCGACTTGACCTCTCAGCCTTTGACTGCATCCTTCAAATGTGAAAAATAATTCCTGCTTCAGGCAGGGTCACCCTCGGGACACCTGAAATCACTCCAAAGCTCTGAGCCTGGTGCATGGTGCCACAACAGAGCTGGTGATATGCTTAGGCCCTCCCTGCCCACCCCGAGCCCCAGAGCTCCACCTGGGAAATGGGCAGGGTAGACAGTCCCAGGGCACTTTGTCTCGGAGCCCTGAGTCTGCAGAGGAGCCTGAAAGTGTATGAGACATTCCCAAGCAGTCCCAAGCATCGCCTCCGCCTGTCCGACCAGTACCCTCTGCTCTCCCATGCATGTGCCAGGGCTACAGAGGTGATACCTGCTCTACTCTGCCACCCAGGACCACCCAGAGGAGTCCCCGGGCCTAGAAGCCCCAGAGCTGGTCCCCTCTGGACAAGGACTCCTAGACATCAAGGCCAAGCCTCGTGCTGAGTTATGGAGGCGCCCTCCTCAGGCTGGCACCATGCCTGGCACACACAGGAGCAGCTCTGTAGCCAGTGCTCAGAATGAGGGGGAGGGGCAGCCTAGCTGCTCCCTGCAGCCTCCCTGGGGTTGGGGAAGTAGCGGAGCCCCCGGAGCAGAAAGAATAAAACAGCAGGGCAGCATCTTCAGTTTATTTATTTATTTATTTATTTTTACTTTAAAGACAAAAGAATGGAGACATAAACCAGAATAACACAAAAACAGTACAGGAAATACAAAACTATAGAGAAGACAGTAGGGAATTAGCACTGGATGCTGTGTTACATAACGTTACCTTTGCATTTGTTGCTCCGTTATACAGATGATGGCTCGTTTAATTAATCGGTTTTTTCCACCCTCATCTCCATTGTTCTCCCATCCGACCCGTCATCTTCCCTCTGATAATAACTGTACTTTTGGGTTTATTTCCTCCCTCGGGCTCTCACATTGGGAAGAGACATGGCTGCTTCAAATTATGCTGTAATAAACCTGGGTGCACACAAATTGCTATGGCAGGAGGTGGAAAAGCACCCATGCTCAAAGACGGTAGATAGGCAGGGAACCAGGTTCACTGTGGTCAGTACCCCACTGACAAGCCCTCAAGGCCATCACGGGTCTGGTCGAGTTGGCGGGGTTACCCAGTGAACCGCCAGGCTCCTCCTCGATACAGTGCATCTGGAGGCCCAGTCAAGTCCTCAGGGTTGCCCCGGTGGACTGTTTCCTATGCTCCGGGGCCCGTTAAAGTTGAGGTGCTCCCAGGGGCCCGGTCCAGTCCACGGCATCGCCCCCTTGCCCCACCAGGCAGCAGGGCAGCATCTTAAGCTCCAGACTCCTCCACTGAGGTTTTTGTTTTGTTTTGTTTTTTTGAGACAGAGTCTCACTTATGTGGTACAGGCTGGCCTTCAACTCGCTTATGTAGCTCAGGCTGTCCTCGAACTCACGGCAATCCTCCTGCCTCAGCCTCCTAAGTGCTAGGATGACAAGCATGCGCCACCTTGCCAGGCAAGAAGAGATATTTAATGTGTATAATTCTTGAGCATCTGTGACAGGAGTCCTTGAAACGTCTCCAGGTCTGTGATACTCTATGAATGGGATACTAAAACGAGATACTAAAGTGAGAGTCTCGAGAAGGCAGAGCTAAGATCTTCCCACGTATGGTGGGTGTTTAAGTTCTCAAATTTATTACACTAAAAGGCACACTGTCATCAATCCCCTTGAAAACACTCCCCTTCCCTTTGAGCCACATGTACCCCATTGTTCTTGGCAATGTGTTGGCAATGTGTCTTTTACTGTAATACTGCTATAAAAATGTAAATCCTCACTAAGTCTATCACTTTATTTATTTATTGATTTATTTTTGGTGGTACTGAGGATTGGATTCAGGGCCTTGTACACGCTAGGCAAGCACTCTACCACTGAGCTACATCCCCAGCCCTTTGTCACCTTGTATAGTCCCTCTGCTATGCTGAGGAAATAGACAGGGTTGACATACGCAGCCCACGCTCGTCCACACCTACGAGCGTGTGTGAGCTTCCTGTGTAGACAGCAGCGTCTCCGGGGATGGCACTACGCTGTGGGCTGCTCGCACCTGCAGGATGGTGGGTTTCCTTTTGGTTTCTGGGAAAGGGACCGGAAGACTCACTTTTTCAGTCTGCAGATCCCTCACTGTATGAAACATCAAGGTTCTGTGTCATCAATCTGTAACACTTTTGCAAACAAAAGAATAAGGTTGTCCGTGTTCCCTGCGGCTTCTGGGCTCAAATGCGGAAGAGGAGAAAGGTGACACAGGCGGCCACGGCAGAGGACACTTCTCAGGCCCATAGGTCAACCCCGGCAGGCTCTGGGCAGCCTGGGCAGGTCTGGCAGTGACATTCTAGAGCCCACAGGGCAGGCGAGACGCCTAAGGGCCCCGGAGCACAGGAAACAGCCGGCTTTGAGAACCAGGCCATTGGCGGCCACAAGCCTCATCCTGCCCCTGGGTCTGAGGCCTTTACACGGATGGCTTTGCTTGCTGACAGGGAAGTCCTGGGTGACACCCTTTGGGGATGGTGTCCCTGCTCCAGTCTGAGCCATGCTTTAGTCAACCCTTGATCTTCAGGGAATGTTGATGGCCATGGCCATGGCGTCTGCTCGTTTCCTTGCTGGGGCTCTTCCTCACCTGGCCTCTTTCCTGTGTATGGTTTTGCAGAGAACTTTGCTTTCTGGGTCATTTTACATGAGACATGACATCTTCCTGGCTTCTCAAACTAGCTTTCACCCTAAGCCGCTTTCACGGAGTCGTCCCGTCTTCCCTATTATCAACCTTTCTCCTGACGCTGGAGCGAACCCAGGGTCCCCGCCATGGTGGGCAGGCGCTCTCCCCCAGCTCAGCCCCGCCCAGGAGTACTGATCTCTACTACAAAGGGGTACCTTCTAATCTTAGCGGAATATAGATTTGAGGCCTCCCATATCAGCCACACCTACCCCTTGGTATTAGATCCCTGTCTGAAAACACTGCCAAACCCCCCAAGCGCCCACGTGACACCCCACTGATTTTGCTTTTATTTTAGCACAGTGACATCTTTCCTCCAAGGAGTTGGCGCATGCGCATAACGCATCTGCGGTCTTCCATCCCTCTCCCTGCGTCTTCTACCTCTTGGTTCCTTTCCCATTTACAAAAGCTCTACTTTCTTTGTGTGTGTGTGTGTGTGTGTGTGTGTGTGTGTGTGTGTGTGTGTGTGTTTTGAGACAGGGTCTCACTATGCGGTTCAGGCTGGCCTCGAACTAGTGGTCCTCCTGCCTCAGCCTCCCGAGTGCTGGGATTACAGGCAGGTGCCACCACGCCCGGCTCTTGTATCTTTCCTCCCTTTTCCCTCCTTCTTCCTCCTCCTTCTGTCTCTTGTCTCCCCCTCCTCATTTGAAAAAGAAATTCCTACTTCCTGTTATCTTTACTTTTGTTCCTTATATTTTGTTTCTCACGTAAGGGAAACCACGTGATACCTAAGTGCGTGTGTGTGCGTGTGCGTGTGCGTGTGCGTGTGTTATTGATTTCACTTAATGTTATGGTCTCCAGAGCACCCATTTTCCTAGTAATCCTTCCTTAAGGCGGAGCAGTCCTCCAGGGCCTGTAAACACTACACTTCCTTTACTCATTCATCTATTGATGGACATGTGGGCCGTGTCCAAGGCTCAGCTGCTCTGGGTTGTGCTGCTGTGAACAGGAGTCTGCACAGGTCACTGTGACAGGATGACTTTAACCTTGGTGGGGAGATACCTAAGGGGAGCACCAGGTCTCGTGGCCTCTCCGATTGCAGCTCCCTGGGGGACATGCGCACTGGTCCCTCAGCGGTGGTGCAGTTTGCATCCCCACCACCAGTGTGGAAGGGCTCCTTTTCCTCGGAGCCTTGCCAGCCTTTGCTATTGTTTGATTTCTTCATGGCCCTGTTTTCTGGACTGAGGTGGAATCTTGCACCCACTGTGTAATCAGCTCCAAAGCCATTAGAGCTCCGTGCTCCCTGGCCATGAATTTTTTCCAGGCCCTCATTTCTTGAAATACTCTTCTAAGGGGGAGAAAAATCACCGGACCGTTGCTCTACACAAATTCCTTTTCCTTCTGTCCCCGTGGGCTGTGAGACTTTCAAACTGTTCTCTTTTCCCAAGGCTTGAGAAGCGATGGCCAAAGACGTTCTATCCCAGCCTTGTACAACATCCAGGCACCCAGCCCTGGCCCGGGCTCGTAGGACCCGGCCATCACAGCTCTGAACTTGGAGTTGGCTGACAGCTCTGCAGGGATCTGCCATCGATGACCACACTGCCCTCAGGGCTTTCAGACATGCCTGATGTCACCTGCACAGTCAGAAGGAAACCGAGGCTCAGAACACAAGGGAACCTGCGTACAGATAACTGCGTGGCAGGGGTTGAGCTTCCAGTTGGTGGCTCTGGGGGCTGTTCCCTCAACCTTGGTGACACCATAGTTTCTTTTTATTTTATTTTATATGATCAGCTGTTTGAGTTGCCTCTATTTAGACTACCCCTGCTAATATTCTTGGTGTGGCTAATGGCCTTTCTCTCTAGTGGAATTTTAACTCAGCTGAGGAATAAATATTTTCTAACTTACCTCAACCCTCACTTTCCTAGAGGCTTCCTTGCTTAGATATTTGAAACATATTCTTACAGATAGAACCCAAACATTATGTATATACACATCTATGTGTATACACATGCTGAACTATGCATACACATAGAGTTAATTTTACAAAAATTGGACCACATCCTAGTGTAACATATATGTAATGCCCTCCTGTGTCAGTACAAATAAATTGTATTCATTCTTTTTTTTTTTTTTCAGAAATAGGATTTTATTGATCACTATTAAAACTCTGGGTTTTACACAGACTCCTGGGCCAGTGGTTCACATCCATCAGCTCGCTCAACTTTAGCTCCGGTCTCATCCCCGGTAGCTTTTCCAGAGCTGCTACCTTCACCGTGAAGCTCCATGAGTTTCCCAATTCAAACTTGGGCTTCTTCAGCATTTGTACTTTTCTGACGAAGACATCATGAAGCGGGTAAATGGACTGGCAAGGCTTCTCTATTGTATTCATTCTTTTTAATGATAATAGTTAACCCTAATGCTATTTTCTCTTTTTCTTGGTACTGGGACTCAAATTCAGGACCTTGTGCTTGCCAGGCAGGCATTTGTGCCACTGAGCTATCCCTGACCAGTCCTAACATCACTGACAAGACACATATCACAACAGACTCTCCACTTCACAGGACATAGAACCATCGATGGATATACTAGTATATCAACCTGGTGATCCATGGGGTGATAGGTGTCCTAGCCAGATGGCCTTCAATCCTGTACTTGTATATCTCACACATTATCATTTTTCTGTTATTGGGTGTTTAAGTCTCTTTCTTTCTTTTTGGAGGGAAGGGTCTTTTTAAGACAGGGTCTCGCAATGCAGTTCAGGCTGGCCTTGAGCTCACTTAGTAGCCCAGGTTGGCCTTGAACTCTCAACGATCCTCCTGCCTCAGCCTCCCGAGTGCTGGGATTACAGGTGTGTGCTCCTTGGTCTCTCCTCCTTGCTCAGCTTGAAACAGTGATTTTTTTTTTTTTTTGTCTTTTTGAGACAGGGTCTTGATATGCAGGTCACGCTGGCCTTGAGTTCACTGTGTAGCCCAGGCTAGTCTCCAACTTGCAATGTTCCTCCTGACTCAGCCTCCCAAGTGCTGGGATTATAGCATGTACCACCACACCTGACTGAAACATTGATTTTAAATTTTCATTTGGACAAAATCAGCCACAGTGAAAAAACAATAAAAATTTGCGTGAGTTCTGGTGAGCTCTTGTAATCCCAGCACTTGAGAGGCTGAGGCAAGAGGATTTTGATTGATCTGAAGACCCACTAGGATTACACAGTGAGACCTTGTTTCAACAAAACAAAACAAAAAAACTTGAAGCAGACAACAATCATCACAGTAACAGATTAATTTGGGATTTCTCTGTGCTGGCCTGTATTCCTTGCACATGTGTAATTATAGTTTTTAAAATCTCTATATTTAATCTGATTATGAAAGCAATGTATACTCATTATTTTAAATCACAGAAGCGTATCACATAGATAACGAAAGTTACCCTTGGTTCTACTCCACCTGCAGTGATAAACACTGTTAAAAATTTACGAATACTTCCACAGTCATAATCAAAATAGAGCTATAATTTATTTTCACTTAGAGATAAATCTTTTTTTAATAGTAGAGGAGATTAAAGCCAGGCCTTACGCAAGCTAAGCAAATGCTCCACCACTGCCTTACAGCCCTGTTCCCATAATAAAGCTTAATCATTTTTAGATGCTAATAAAATCTGACCATAGTTTTCGAAAAACACTTGTTTAGATTTGAATCCATATTTGACATTTAATTTCCCCATCCTACTACAGATATTTTATCTTTTTGAACAATACACAGAAGTATAAAGAAGAAAATAAAATTGGTTTATATTATCATAGCGTAATTACTACCACTTTGGCACACTTTCAGCTACAAATATTAATATTTGTTTCTGATTGTTTCCCTAACATAGATTCCTGCAAGAGGAATTAGATTTTAAAAAGTATTTAAACACCTTCAGATTGTTTTGTTTTGTTTAGTTTTGGTACCAGGGATGGAATTCAGGACCTTGTACTTGCCAGGCAAGCGCTGTACCACTGAGTTATATCCCCAGCCCTCCTTTTTTCTTGTTTTGAAGATTCTTAAAATATTTTGCCAAAAGTCCAGGATCAGAAATTGCCCACCTAATGATGTCTGTCCACTGTGACACCATTTCCCAGGTGGTTGGGAGGTTTCCTTACCCGCCCCCTTGCTGTCCAACATGTAGATGATCTGGGCTGTCTTATAGGGCTGCTGAGAGAACTAAATGAGCGAGCCATTAGGGACACAGAGATCTCTGTTGCTCTTCTCTGGCCGACCTTCAACCACTCCAAGAAATGTTAGCTTCCTGTGCTCCACATGGCTCATCCCTGAAGGCCACTTCAGAAAATTCCCCAAAGCCCCTGTTTTCCAAGGGTGGTAGCCTCTTCTAAACCCAGGACAGATCAGTGTCTTTTCCTCCAGAAAGTGGTGTGCCAAGGGATGACCTACCATAAGGCTTATGGAAGGGAGGGGGTAGACAGGTCATGCTGGGCGTTGGCAGATCCAAAGGTACTGCGAATGTGGGGATGTGCTTCCCTTCTGAAGATGCCATCTCTAGGGAAGTCTGGCTGCGAGCACAGTGCAGCTCAAGTGCGGCCCAGTGCTCTCCATGGAACATGGACTTAAGACCACCACTTCTGTGACAGAGGACAAACTCCTGGGCCATCATCCCACACACCTATAGTCCCAGCTACTTGGGAGGCTGAGACAGGATGACCATAAATGAAAAGCATGTTAACATTAAATGCATGAGTTGTGTTTTCTTGTGAGGTAGTCAGGAACCGAAAAGCAATTTTTGCTCAAGACTGTGACTCTTCCTTTGGGCCTACAGATGCCCAATCAAAACTGAAAGTAGAGGAAAGCTTGATCTTTGTTTTGTAAAACTTTGGACCAAATCTCTTCTTAGCTCTGCATAAAGGCATGTTAGTCATTTAGGGCGTGTTTGTCTAATAACTGGCAAACAAGATTGGTCTCTCCTCCTCTTCCTCCTCCTCTTTGGCCTTCTTTTCTTCCTCTTCCTCTTCTTTTGAGATAAGGTCTCACTAAATTGCTTAGACTGACGTTGAATTTATGGTCTTTCCTGTCTCAGCCTCCCAAGTAGATGGGATTATAGGTATGTGGGGGCTGGAGATATAGCTCAGCAGCACAGTGCCTTGCTTGGCAAGCACAAGATCTTGAGTTTGATTCCCAGTCCAAAAAAAAAAGAAAAAAAAAATAGGTGTGTGGGATAATGCCCAGCAAAACAAAACTTATTAGTCCTAAATTTACCCAGCTTACTCCCTCTTCCTTGAAGACATTAAGAAGAGATTGTCCTCTGTGTCTAAGAAGTCTCTGTATTTAAGAAGTCTAAGAAGTCTGTGCTGTTCTAAACTTACTCACCTTGGGTTGCCCCACAGAGGCCCCAGGCAGAGACTGTCATCTCTTGGGAGCCAATGTGCCCCTCAAGCCAACAGAATTCCTGTGGAGCTAAGAAACTAGGCCTGAGGCGATGACTCGGTGGCAGACCGAGCACTGCCCTCTCCCCTCATCAAAGGGCTGCTGAGTTTGAGTCCAGCCTTAGCTACAGAGTGAGTTCAAGGCCAGCCTGGATACACAGCAAGACCCTGTCTCACTACCTGCCTGCCCCAAATGTTTGACTGCACCTTGCTCTCTCCTCTTTCTGCTCCTTTAGAAGGATCAATATGGAAAGAACAATGACAGAGGTGCCAAAGGACATGAGTTCGAATCCTGACCTTGCCGCTCACCAGCTGGGAGCCGAGGGTGACTCCTTCTCTTGACCTTACTGTCTCTTTGACTAAACCTCCTCCCGAGAGCTACTGTGAGGACCAAGTGAGACGATTCTTGTTGCTACCACAGGAAACCTGTAAATGTGAGCTTCGTTCCCAAAGACCGTTCACCCTTGGACAAGGGCCAAGGAAAGTATCGTTTGAAAAATAAGACTTCCTCTCTGAGGGAGGAGAGCAGACAGGAAGAGTGAAGTTTTAGAGCTGCGGGGAGGGCTGGGGATATAGCTCAGTGGAATAAGCGCCTGCCTAGCAAGCGCAGGGTCCTGAGTTCAATCCCCAGTACCGCCAAAAAATAAAAAATAAAAAAAATAAAATAAAATAGAGCTGCGGGGAGTGATAGGCTCATCCATAAGCTCTTGGTAAACACCCGGGCGCCTCGCCTTGGGTCTCGCTGTGGCGGCTCTACTGGTGCCGGAAACAAAACCTGGGCCACCGGTGGCACCTTCAGGGCACTGCTGGGCTTTCCCATGAACACCCACCGGGGTCCCTGTCCTGGAACAACGTCAGTTGAGAGAGTCGCAGGCCATTTGCAGCTCCCGAGAGCCGGAGAGAGAGAGAGAGAGAGAGAGAGAGGGCGCGTGAGAAGGGAGGCTCAGAGGGCACAGGCCTGGTCAAGTGGAGTCACCCAGCATCGCTGGAGCCCCCACCCCCCCAGACTCCTTGGAATAAGGGGCTCAGGCATCCGAGGCCCAACTTCTCTTGCTGCCAGTGACACTGGTGACCATGTCACGAGGTGCCAGGCATGGTTAAAGGCTGTCGGTGCCTTACGTTGGCCAGACACTCCCAGCTCGCTTCTGTGAGGCAGGAGGAGGCAGTGAAGGGCTGGCCTCTGGTGAGCATTCTGGGCTCCCGTCCAGTCCTCTCACATATTCCGGGTAACTCCGTGCAAACTGTTTGAGCCTCTTTGTGCCTCAGCGTCCTCACCTCTAAAATGGGGATTATGGTGATGCCCACCATGCAGCTTACTCTAAGCCTAAGTGAGCTACATATTTCACCAGCTTAGAGTGGTGCTGGCACACACAGGCTGCTGCGGCTGTGTAAGTTCTTATAACCTCATCATTGCATTCTTTGGGGTCTTCCCTTAACCATCTTGTCTAAAGAGTCCCCCTACTCACTATCGTTTCATTCTGTTATCTTCAAAGCATTTACAGGTCTTCCTTTTCTCCTTTCACCTTGTTTATTGTCTGTGTGCTTCTGCTAACGGGCACATCCCAGAGGCGTCCGTCTCTGCCTGGGACATAACAGATGGTCACTGTCAGACGCGGTGGCACGCGGCTATAAATTCAGCACTCTGGGAGGTTGAGGCAGGGGGATCTTGAGTTCAACCCAAGGTTGGACAACTTAGCAACTTAATGAAAACCCGTCTCAAAATTAAGGGAAATAATAGCATGGAAAGGGCTGGGGATGCAGCTTGCTGTGAAGGCCCCAGTGCTGTAGGTGATGAAGGTGGTGATGACAGCTAGATAGATAGGTGATAGATTATGTAGTTGCTCAGTGCATATTTGCTGAATTGGACGTCCCAAGTCCTATGGAGGAGCAAAGTGAGGCACGGAGGATTTGCTTGCTTGAGGCCACCTTGCTAGGACTCAAACCCAGTTTGGTTCCACAGCCTTCACCATGGAACTTCCTGCCCAGTGCCCGCCCCACCTGGCCCCAACCTTCCATCCACCTACACCGGTCCATCCCCTCGGTGCCCAGTGCCTCCCCCTCCTGCCCCTGACTCTTTCTCCATGCCCACTTCAGTCTCACCCCCATCCTATACCCAAGAGACCGGGCTTGGACTGGGTTTTGTACCAGAGCCCGAGACCAATGTCTGTCGCCTGGTGTAGAGGAGGATTGCTTCCTTTTACAGTTAGTATAGAAAGCTTCACGAAGTCCCTCTGAGTCACCTCCCCCAGTCACTCTCTGCTATCTTTTCCCGGGCGTGACTTCTGCTCCTTGCACACTTGTGCCGTTGGTGGCTTTGTTTTCTCAGCCAGAGTGAGCACTGCCGGAGCACAGCCCAACCTTGCCTCCAGCTCCTGCCCAAGGAGAGTCTGGTGGGACTTTCCAGAAAGGTGGCATCCGTCTGGGGCTCTGGCCAGTGGCCAGGCCAAGGGCACTCCTAACATGTCTGCAAGGCCTTGCCTCTTAGCCCCTCACTCAGTGGCTTTCTGAGAATCTGAGCAGGGCCAGAGTGTCCCGGTCATGTGAACACACGCCCAGCACTGACATCCACAGCCAGGCAAGCTGAGTGCCATCCAGGCCTTCTCAAGGTCACCATGGCGTGTCCCACTGACACACAGTTGGCAGTGCCTGGGATCGGGGCCAGAGCCGGCCGGAGACACACCTTCAATGACCACTTTGTCACTGTGAGCTTTACTTTCCCGGGGCTGAGGAGAAGGGTATAGATTGTCACCGCAGGGACCGGTGAGTTAGGACAGAGCAGTTTCTGGAAAGGAGTAAGAGGACTCTAATGGGTCAGATCTGGGAATGAAGTTAAGGCTGAGGCTCAAGGGCCTGGAGACCAGGGTAACTGACCGGCATCACTTGACGGGGGCAGGCGGGCTGGAGGCCAGGAGGGGCCGCTGTTTGTAAGCCGGCGGGTGAGTAAGTACCACTCGCTGCAGTTATATGGTATAGCCCTATAGTTTCTGTCATCTGCACAATTGTCGGGACAATGTTCTCAATAATCTCACAGAGATGGGAATAAATAAGGAGATGCTATCAGGTGAATTAAGGGATTCTCCTCTGCACTATTCACAGATAGAATCAGCAGCAGTATCCCAGGTCTTCTGCAGTCTGATCTGGCGTTTGTCCAGTATCATTAGAGATATCTTCAATATCAAGGCTTAGGAACCATCACAACCGCCTCTCAGTAAACCCAGCGGGGAGCGGAGGCTCCGTGGGGAAGAGGACTCAGCCTGAAATGTGGCTACTACGACCTTCTCTTGCCTGGAGAAATCCACGGCCCAGCAATTCCACGGCAAAAGATATACATAAGAGGAAAGAGTGTGTGATGTTCACCAAACAGTACATCCAAGAGTGTTCACAACAGCTTTATTTGCACTGAGCAAACCCCCAGACAACTCAAACATCCACCAGCCAAAGAAGGGCTAAACCAACTGGGGGGCCATCTCTGCAATGGAAACCCGTGGCACAGGAAGAAAGAACAAACCTCAGACAGACAGACACAACCAGAATGAATCACGTAGGCCGGGGGTGGGGTGGGGGGGGGAGGCCAGGCTTTTTTTTTTTTTTTTTTTGTCTTTTTTGAGACAAGGTATCACTATGCAGTTCAGGCTGGCCTTGAACTCACTTATGTAGGCCAGCCTGGCCTCAAACTCACAACGATCCTTCTGCCTCAGCCTCCTGAATGCTGGGATTATAGGCGTGCGCCACCATGCCCGGTATGAGAGGCCAGTCTTAAAGTGTACATTCAGGTGACTCAGCCCAAGTGACAGAAGTCACGTTAACAGCTGCTTCTTGGAGGTGGGGGAAGACTGGCTGGAAGAGGGCACAAGGGGAGTTTTGGTGGGGGGAGGCAATAGATGGAATTGTGGAAAGGTTTTGCATCCTGACTGGGTAGTGGTGTAAGAGCTACATGGTTACTTTAAGGTCTGTATACTCTATGCAACTGTACCTTATTTTAAAGTACATTAGACAGCTCGGCTTTCTAGGAAAGAGCCAGGTGAGGGAGGGGAAGCAAGGGTCTTCAGGAATATAAAGTGGAAAGTGACAACCTGGCCTAATCTACCCGGGACACAGGAGTTTCCTGGGATGGGGATTCCAGGATTAACACTGCAGATGTCCTGGGCAAACCAGGAAACCTGGTCTCCTAACTCCTCCAGAAGGCGGGTGTTGAGAGAGTTTGGTATCTGGCAGAGATGCTGGGATCCCCTGGCACTAGGATCCAGGAACTGCACCAGTGGGCTCCAAGAAGAACTTGCTAGGGCTTCAGGGCAGTGAGCATCAGGGCGGACACTGGGACTTCAAGGCTGGAGGCACCTCCGTCCCTGGTGTTCTCCTCAGGCTCCTGGCCCTCTAGGAGCAAGAAGCTGAGGGGCAGGCTGCTCCCCCTTGAAGTGGAGGGGAAAGGCCCAAGGGCTGGGTCGAGGCAGCAGAGCTTCTAGCTGGGCCTGGGAAGATTCTGGCTCAGAGAGCCCTGGCTCTCTCCACCTTCAGGAAAATACCACAGCAACACATCAAAATGGAAGCAAAACAGAGAAATGGGGACTTATGGGAAGAAAACAATGCTGTGTACTTTCACTCCCACAGCCATCACAAGCAGAGAGAGCAGAGACTGTCCCCTGCCCACTTGGCTTGCCACAACCCGCCATGGTGGACTCCTCTCTCTCCTTGAGCATAGGACGGACGGGCCGTGTGGCAGAAATTGCCAGCAGGGATAGCAACATGGGCTACAGAGCCAGGGCAGGACACTGGAAGCAGGAGGCAGGAAGGGCAGGCTTAGAAGTTCTCGTAGTGGTGCATGAAGTGGGCTCGGTCTTGCCTGTTGATGAGCTGACAGGCCTTCTCCACGTTCTTAGTCATGCCTGGGGGGCCACAGCTAAACACCCCAATCTTGCACACCTGTCAGGTGATGGAGAGAGGAGAGGCCTTGATCCCTGATACGCTTGCTTCCCACAGTGACCCGCTTTCTACCCTGGGTCCCCCGAGAGAGGCTTCAGCTGTTGGGGAGTTGAAGTCCTCCTCCAACACTTCACGCCACCTAAGGGCTGGAGCTGGAGTTCTCTGCTCAGAACTGAGCTGCACAGGGCTTGAGGGCCAAGAAGGTCGGCAGGGGAATAGTGGAGAGCAGCTGGGAAGGCTGGACCCACCTGCGGGTGCACCTCCTGCAGGGAGTTGAAGAAGGCCTCGAAGGGGGGCCGGCCGAAGTGGGTGACAGAGCGCAGGCCCGTGAACAGACTCCGGTTCAGCACCTTCTGGAAGTGCCGCTCGCAGATGTACTGGGAGGGACACGCGAAGGTCACAGCCCGGCTTCAGGGGCCAACTCCCAGGCCCACCGTCCGCACCGGCCGCGCCGACCTACCAGCATGGTGGTCCTGAGGTCGAACTTCTCGGCCAGCTGCGTGATGTAAATGTGCACGGAGACCAGGTCCTGGCGGTCGTTCTCCTCCACCTCCCGGATGATGTCTGCCAGCCACTCAAACTGCCGTTGGGTCCGCGTCACCCAGATGAAGTAGATCTGGGGACACACGGGGAGTGCAGGACCAGCTCAGCTCAGGCTCCCTATGTCCGGGGTGCCTTCCCAGAAAGACTGGGAACCCCCAGGTACGCAAGGGCAGTAGAGCGCCGACAGGGGCTACCAGGACGTCTCCAGGCCTCCAAGGGTCAGATGCCAGCAGAGGTCCCTAGCTACACCTCTGCCCTCCAGCCCTCTAAGCCTGGCCTCTCAACTGCTGGGTGTAAATGGCCCTGCGGACCCAGCACCTGGGAGCCAGGAGCTTTCTCCATGCCCCTGTGACGCTGGGAAGCCACCAAGCCACCCGCTCCCCACCTGGAGAAAGGAGGGGGGACGTTCACCTTTTTACAGAGCATCTTGCTGCCCAAGGATGACTTGAAGACCAGGTCTTTGAGGATGGAGGCGAAGGGGGTGACCCCGATGCCCCCTCCCACCAGCACCGACACTTCAAACCGATGCCATTCCTGGTGCCCCTCTCCAAAGGGCCCATCGAGGTACAGCTGCCAAGAGGAGAGAGAGATGAGATGAGCCCAGCTGCACCCCGCTCTGAGGCCAGGACCGGGCAGGCCTGTTCCTGGGGAGCATCCCAGCCTGGTCTTCGGTCGCTGCAGTATCTAGGCTCAGGCAGGGCAAGCTGGGACCCTCTGACAGAGCATAGGCTCAGAAGCGGGGTACCTTTGGGTAAGTGTTACTGCCTTTGCCTGCTGGGGGAGCATAGATCTCCCGGAGGCGGGTGGTCCAGGGCCCCACTGCCCGGATGTGCAGGCTGAGCGTGTCCTCGTGGGGCGCAGAGGTCAGTGTGAAGGGGTGGTACTCATTGGTCCCCAGAGCCAGGCAGGCGATCCGCACCCACTGCCCCGACTTGTACTCGAAGCTCTGGGGCCGCTGGAACTGCAGATAGGTCACTCCTGGGGGTCACGGGCATGGAAGGGAGGTACTTAGGACTGACTTGTCCTGCCCATACTCCTGAGACCCAGGGATTGTTGCAGGGCCACAGCGTTTGGTCAAATGGGAGTAGAGTCTCCCTTTCTGTCCTGGGTAACACATTTGGGGTTCTCTGCTTCCTTCCAGCCCTTCTCCCTTTCCTGGTGAGGAATCCCAGCCTGCAGGATGAAGGGAACTTGGGACCCCTGGGACCCCTCAGAGTTTACCAGATGTCCCTCCCTTAACCTTACAGTGAGAGTCCTGAAGGTTGGATGGTGCTGACACCTAACACCATCTCCCCACCTCTACCAAGTCCTCACTTAGGATCGGGGCCACTTGCCTGACTTTAAGGGGGCTGCCTGGAGGGCACACACGGCTCCCTGCCCTGGCCACCCATCTTGGGGTCTTTCTCACCCTCAAATCCTGTCTTGCTTTCTGTTGTCTCCCAGTTACTGCCACCCCACTGTGTGCAGGTGCCCTAGAGGCCAGGCACAGCCCTTCTGAGGGCTGCACTTCCACCAGGAAAGCTTCCAGAGTTCCAAGAGGGTGTCAGGCGGTGAGGGGTCGGGAGGCCCGAGGCTCCGCTGAAGCCAAGGAACCCTTGCCTGGTGCTGCACCCCAGGTCAGGCCAGGCTGGTACCTGAGGGCAGCAGCTCGGCCTTCACCACGCCGATCTCCACCTTCTTCCGGCTCAGGCTCACCAGCTTGTCCCCCCCGTAGATGATGGCCGGGACCAGGAAGTAGATGTGGAAACTGGGCAGCTGGATCAGAGCAAAGCTGCCGTGGATGATGAGCTAAAGACACAGACTGTTAGTACAGCTCGGGCCCGGCCAGGCACTGGGTCCTGCTCGCCTCAGCACTGTCTGCCCAGTGCGGCCCAGGGCCAGATACCTGGGTGGGTGGCACGGGCTTGAGTCTGAGGCCGCAGATCTCAGGGGCTCTGAGATCTTGGGTCTAAATCTCCCTCCTTTATCGGTCTCCCACCCCACCCGGAGCCTCCGCATCCCGCACTCCGGCCCGCCTGGCCCTGCCCAGAAGAGGCCTCACCAGGGCATAGAGCACGACGTAGAGGTGGTGTGTCAGCCAGAAGCCCCGGAAGCTGTGGCGGCGGAAGTAGTGGGAGGCGAAGACGTACATGATGGCCAGGACCAGCAGCAGCAGCACCCCTGACATACCTAGGGACAGGAAGACAGTCTGCGGGCCACGGGCCGAAACACACCCGAGTGTGCTGCCACTCTGCCCTCCTTTCCTCTCATTGCAGGAGGGCCTGGAACCGGGGCTGGTCCCGGGGACTGGACACGGACCCCATGGTCACTACGGACCAGAGTGTGTTCAGGTAGGTGTCCTCCGAGGAACCTCCAGGTCCCACCCCCCTACACCCCTACCTGGAATGGTCTCAAAGAACCACCAGTAGTACTTCGGGGGAACCTTGGACCTGTGGGGCAGAGACACACTGAGCTCCGGCTGGGGCAGAAGGACACCACCAGTGTCATGCACAGGCTGACTCTTGCTGCTGGCCCTGGCTGTGGAGGTTGGGAGAGTCCCTGCCAGGTACCCAAGGAACACGGCGCCCAGTACCCAGCACCCATCCTCTCACACCCAGCCCTTTCCCTCCCGTGCTATTCTAAACTGTCTTGTTGCAGTTCCCCTCGGTTCCTTGAGTGCTCAAATTATTGTTTTACAAGCTCCACGGGGCCTTAAGTTTTCCTCACTCTCCATCCCTGGGTGCGGCACAGAGTAAATAGCAAGCGTCTGCTGAGTGACAGTATCTTAACGTCCCTACTCTCTGGCCCTGGATGGCCGACAAAGATGTGGTCCCTAAGTGCCTGCCCAACGAATGGATGGTAAGCCAAGATGGCAGAAGCTGTGTGCCAAGGACCTATGGCAAAGAACGTCCAGCTTCTTCTCCTAAACACCTTCCCTGGCAAGGTGACCACTTCTTAGCCATCTGCACCCCCAGTACTTTCACTCCGTGAGGAGTGAGGGTTCCTGGCCATCTGTCCCTCTCACAACCTGAGGCCCCACACCAGGAGATCCCAGAACTGACCCAACATTCACAAAGACGTTGGGGAACACGCAGGCCAGCAAGCTGGGGGGGCTGACTGAGAAGATGTAGAAATTGACCACATGGCCGGCACTGTGCAAGACTGAAAGAGAGCCCATGTCAGAGAGGTCCCTCGGGCCCACACTGCCCAAGCCTGAGGGACACAGGAGGCACAGGGAGGAGAGACAGGGCCTTAGTGTTCCCAGGCTCCTCGCTGTTGCCCCTGGGCGGCGGGAGGGGCGCTGCGTACTGGCCAGGAGGACGGCGCCCATGGCGATCCAGCGGTGGAAGTCTACGGCAGCGTCGAAGGGGATGTAGCGGTTGAGGAAGGTCTCCCGCAGGAAGGTGATGAGGTTGCGGCACATGGTGAGCAGGATGTAGGAGAACATGAAGGAGATGCTGGCCGCCGTGCCCCGAGACAGGATGATGCCCACGTACGTGGTCTCCTCAATGTCCGTGGGTGGCGAGGCGAAGGCGTAGTCTGCAGCCCGAGGTGGTGGATCAGCACCGCGCGAGGCTGGGGTGGGAGCTTCCCGCTCTGCCCAGACCCTTACAGTAGGCTCGATCCGCAAAGAGGCCCACGCAGATGGCCGAGAAGATGGTGGCGCACACGATGTGGCGTCTGTAGTTCTCCACAAAACGCTTGAACTCTTTCAACTTCTGGGCCACGAAGCCAGGCCGTGTTTTCTCCTGCAGTGCCTCTGTGTACAGCCGGGGAGGTGGCCCCAGCACCCTTGGCCAGGATGGGACAGGTAAGCAAGAAGGACATCCTAGCGGGTCCCCAGCCCCACCCCTGCAAGCAGGCCAGGGCACCTCCAGGGTCACAATGGGCCATAAAAGACAAGGAAGGAAGCCAGCTCCTGCTCTGACACTTGCTCATCTCTGCCTGCCAGACCAGCCCTCCTGTGACTCCTCCTCCTCTTTACTCTGCACCCTCCATCCTGCTCCCTGAAGCAGGAGCCAGGAGACCCCTTGCCACCATCCCAATGTTGCTTCTGAGCTGCGCCCTGTGCCTGAAGAATGGGGGCCAAGTGTTGAGAGTGAATGAAAAGTCACTTAGACCCTCTAGCCCCCCAGTTGGGTCAGGGACAAGTGGAATGAGACTCAGGATGGTCCCTTTAAGTCAAGGGGGTGTAGGCAGGGCCCAGAGCCACCGAGACATCTCTCCATTCCTCAGTGGGCCTCAAGATCTGGGAAACACTCACTTTTTGCCAAACCTCTTCTTTAGCCCAGGACCACCCAGCTCAGGGGTCTCTGAGGCAAGTAGTGCCAGGTCCGGAGGGTTGGAGCTGAGAGAAGGAAAGTGGGGCCTGTTCATGCCATGTCTTTGCAGCCTGGAGAACTGCCAGGCCGAAGCTCAGGCGGAGGCAGGGGTGGCTCATCTATCGCCTGCAGTGGCTGCAGGTGTGGTGGCAGCTGGAGCTGGGGCGGCCTGATGCCAGCCCACCGGCCAGCCCTTCTCCCTTGGATATTCTGCAGGGCACCCGCCCACCCAGCCAGCGCCTCCCCCTGCTCACCGCTCTCCTGGGGTCCGAGTGATGAATGAGACCCGACAGTTACTGTTTTGCTTGAAGACATCTCCGAAACCTGGAAGGAGAACAGAGGCTGCCTGGCCACCCGGGGGAAGCATAGTGGGTGGGGGGGCACTTGCTGGAAACAGGTCAAGTCCTGAGTTGTGGCTCTAGTCCTGTTCTCCTCTGCCTCCACCCTGGGCACCCGCTACACTGAGCAGACAGCGCTGACACTGCGTGCAGTCAGATAAGGGGTGTGCCCTGGGCAGAGGCAAGCCTGCCTGTCTGTCTATTTTCCTTTTTGTGAGACAAGCTCTCACTGTGTAGCCCAGGCTGGCCTTGAAGGTGGTAGTGGCCCGGGCTGGCCTTGAACTCATGCTCCTCCAGCCTCAGGCTCCCAAGTGCTGCCAATACGGGTGTGCACCAGTCTTTACGTCCTCTGTGTAAAGAAAATGGTGCCTCTGCCCTGGCCATATGCAAGCCAACACAGTGCCCCTGGCTGTGAGTGGTGTGCAGGCTGGCTTTCCACAAGCATCTCCATGCAGTAAGCAACTTGGACACCCGGATTCTACGGCACTGAATATCACACCCCACTCAGGCCCAGGTGCCAAGGACTCAAGAAGAGAAAGACCCAGGCCTGTGTGCCAGGAACTCCATTTGAAGATGCTGTACACACACACACACACACACAGACCTCTGCCTCCACCTTTGACGCAGAGCTGCGTGAAGCGGAGCTCGCTGTCGTGGTCCTGCAGCAGGAAGTGGAAATCCTCCCAGGTCAGCTCCTCCTTGTCCTGGAAGCCCGCCTCCCGGAACATGGACTCTACCACCTCTGTCAGCTGGGCCTTGGACAGGCAGTTGTTGGAGATCTCGATGAAGGACCTGGGGACCCAAGATAGAGTAGCCTGTCACCCACAAGGTCAGGCTCGGGGAAGGACAGGGTGTGGCCGGCTCGATCTGATCATGTACTGTGGTCACCGTGACTCAGGACATGGCACCAGCACGTGCTTATCCAGCCTCAGTCCACACAAAGGAGGCAGGTGGCCACAGGATCAGGAGACTGGGCAGAGTTGAAGGTGACCTTGACCAGCTACAGAAAGCAGCCCTCAAGCAAGAGATCTACTGCTGGGGATGAGCGTCTAATTTGTGCAGGGATGGGTCAGGGCACCCCACACCTTTCTGTGGATGCGGCCCACACCACCCATGGGACTCTACCCCCATAACCCCGAGGGAACCTGATGGTGGGCAGGGGGCGTAGCTGCAGGGGCTGCTGCTTCCTGTGCCAGGAAGAAGTCCAAGGGGCCTCCAAGTTGGTCTTTATTGGCCATCAAAAATGGAACCAGCTTAAGAAGCGGGGAGAAGCAAGGGCTGGGAGGCAGAGGGACGCCCCATGTTTTTACTGCTGGCAGGCATGAGGAGCGGCATTTAGAATAGAGACCAAGAACATGCGTCCATCCTTTATCTCTTTGTGTGAGACACGCAGTAAAGGAGCTCGCTAAGATCTGAAGGCATCCCAAGGGCTTAGAGGACTTCTGTGTTTGGTCACAGGGGTGTTAGGTTTCTCACTGTGCCTTGGTTTTTTAAACTAATGACATTTTTCGGCCAATGTGGGCAGTACAGATTGAGAGCCTGCTCCCGGCAGGGGTCCGGCTAGGTGAACTGCGGAAGCCAATGCTCTGAGAGTCTAGGACGCAGTGTCCCGTCCTCTCACAGAAGACCTCCAACCTGCCCGGTCTGTCCTGCTTTCCTGGTTAAGCCATGGGGACAGCTCAGCCCATACCTCATCATGGTGAAGAATTCATCCTTGGAGAGGAAGCCATTCCCATCCAGGTCGTACATGGTGAACATCAGGCGTGACTTATCCTCCGAGGAGCCTAGGAGGGAACAGGAGATGCAGCTACCTCCCTGCCCGCAGGTTCCTCAGACGGCCTGCCCTCCCCTGGGCGGGCCTCACCCTTCATGAAGACCACCAGGATGTCCAGGAACTCCCGGAAGGACAAATAGCCATTGCCGTCCTTGTCAGCCAGAGAGAACATGGCCTCCACAAACATGTCCTGGGGCTTCAGGCCCAGGGAATCGGCAAACTCCGCCCTGCTCAGCTCGCATGCCAGGGCCTCCCGCACCTTCTGGGAGGAGCCCACGGGCAGGGTCCCCGCATCCGCCTGGTTGATGTCTAGCACCTGCACTCAGGTAGCAGCAGAGGGAGGGAGAGGAGAGCAAAGGTTCAGGGATTTTATGCAGCCCCAAGGCCACTTCAGAAAGGTGGAGCCCCGCTCCTGCTGCTTCTGATGCTGGCTCAGGCCTGCTCTAAGGAGGGGGTTGGAGCTCAGAGCCTGCCTGCTTCTCTTGGGACCCAAGCACCACATGCTGGGACGGTGCTGTGGGCAGCAAAGCTGGGGGCTGCGAGGGGAGAGATTCTGGGGGCGATGCCGGCTGCAGATGTGGTGGACAAGCAGGAGAGACCAGAGCCACGTGTGCGCGTGTGCCAACCCAGTAGGGCTGCCGTTGGTCTGGTCTTCGCCCGTGTGCAAGGAGTTTAAAGGTCACATGCAGCCACCATTTGTTAAATGCCTGAAGCATCCTCAGTCCAGGCATGGTGCACAGAAGCGTGATTTTCAAACTCGAGCCTGTACCAGAACCACCTAGAGGGCTTGTTCAGTCTGGCTGGGAAGGAGCCTGGTGATTTACATTTCTATAAGTTCCCAAGTGAGGGTAAGGGCAGGTGGTCCAGGGCCAACCTTTACCAGACTTACGGAACCCCTCACATAGACTACCTCACCGGACCTTCAGCATAGCCTTGGTCCCTGCTTTATAGATGAGGAAATGGGGACACAGAGCGGAGACGATATGGCCTCCCAAGGTCATGTATAAGGGCTGCGTGCTTAAATTTTAAAGTTTATTACAGTAAAAATCACACTGCCATGATTCTCCCCTCAAAATCTCCCTCTGCTTTAAATGCACTTACCCCATGGTCCTTACCACTTTCTGCAGCAGTTCTGGAGTCCTCTTTCCTGAGTGTCTTTAAGGTGGGATAAAAAATCTAGTGAACGTTGCTGCCCAGCGCCGTTCAACAGAAAGGCAGCTCGCACGAACGTGACACTGTGTCCTCGTCCGCCTTATTCACCGGATCTGGTGCCGTGCGACTTTTGACTCTTCTCCAAAGTCAAAATGACGACAAAAGGGAAATGTCCTGATTGTATTCAGGACACAGAGGCAGCCAGGACAGCACAACTCAAGACACTCAGGAAAGAGGACTCCAGAGCTGCTGCAGAAAGCAGTAAGAACGCTGGGAGGCGTGTTCTAAGCGAGCTTGAGTGTTCTGAGACAGATTCAAGGCACTGTGTTTCTTTTTGACTAAAATACATTTTCTAAAACTCAAATACACATGGCATTTTTGACCACACTGTGCAGCTAGTATGTGGCACAGCCAGGCCACACCCAGGGCTGTATGCATGCTGGAGTTCGGTCCATCCACCCCAGGCTGGCCCTGTCCACCCGAGGCCATCCCTGTCCCCTTGGCCGGGCCGTCCCCAGAGGGCAAGAGCATGGCACCTGAGCAAAAAGGTGTCTGAAGAAGACCTCCAGGATGCGGCCCCGCTGCTGCTTGGTCACCGCCTCCCTGAGTAGCTGGCTTTCGCCCATCTCGGCCACGTGGAGGCCCAGAGCCCAGCATGCGCACAGGTCCCGCAGCAGCTGCACGAAGGCACTGCGCTCCTCTTCCGAGTTAAACTGCAGCACCTGGACGAGAAGGCAGCCCCGCTGCAGTGCCGAGAGCTGAGCTTCTGTTCGGGATGGGACAGTAGCCTCTGGGGATCCAGATGAGTCTGGGGGTCTCCGCCAGTAGCCCCTCTCCCAGCACGGGCCTGCAGCAGCAGGGGTAGGCCAGGCCGTACCAGGTCGTACTCCTTGGGGACCTTGAGCAGCAGGCTGCGGCGCCCGCGGTTGCTGGCCAGGATGAGGTGGACCTGCTGCGGGGGCTGCAGCTGCACGGTGCGGAGCACGGACAGATGTCTGTCTAGGACCTGCAGACTCCTGTCTGGGAGCAGCTGGACAGTGACAGGATAGCTCCTCTCCATGGGGCCTGGCCACTCCATTGCTGGGGCAGGGACAGCGGGGTGGCAGTTTAGCCCCAAAGCCACCTTCCTGGGGCCTGGCCTCCCTTTCCTCTCACCCCTCAGCCCTGCTCACCCATCACACCATCTTTGGCCGCCTCCTTCTTCATACTGTCTTTGCCCTTCCTTTGCAGCCTCTTGCGCTCTTGGTTCCGGAAATGGGCGATCACCCCAGCAACAACCAGGCTCACTGCAGCGGACCAGAGGGCCAGTGGGGAGGAGGACTCAGATGCTGCCCTTCTCCTAGCCTGGCCTGGAGCTGGACCCAGGAGGGGGCTCCGCAGGCCAGCAGGTAGGGAGTGGCCCCACTCGGTCTTGGGAAGCAAAGGGTAGGAGAGGGGAGAAGCTCACCTAGCGGGAAGCAGCAGAGCGCCACGATGGTCAGGCCGTACCCCGCACCGCTGCCCGCGAAGTAGTCAAGCACAGTGAGGGGCACACAGCGGGGCAGGTCTTCCGTGGTGAGCTGCTGGGGCTCCGGGCAGGGGTCCCCTGAGGGACAGGGCATAGAGGAAGGAGTCTAAAGTTGCCATTCCTAGGGCAGGCCCCATCCTTTGTGCTGGAAAGGACCAAGTTCCCTCCACTCTGCCCAGCCAACCTCCCTGGAACTTGCTCCTCCTAACAGTCCCTGTCCTGGTCCCATTGTCCAGCATCTGCCCAACTTGCCTGTCCCCATGTCATCCAGTCCACATCGCGGGGACCAGCCTACTGCAGCCACCCCCCACCTAGCTCCCTGGACAGCAGCATGTGATTCCGCCCCATGGCCTCTGTCCTTCTCTGACCACAGTCACCTGTGGTATCTCAGGCCACTCACCTTCTTGCCAGACAAAGACGTTGGGCTGCAGGGTCCTGGCGTCCACCCCGGTGACAGTGACCAGCACGTCGTGCAGGGTGGTATTTCTGATTTCCAAAATCTCCTCCTCAGAGAACAGCCTAGGGTGGGAGAGGTGGGAACCGAGGGGTTGGGGAGGGGACTCAGGCCTCCATCAGCCCAGATCCAAGGAGGCAGGTATGATGAGACCAGAGGGGGTGGTGGCCATCGAGGGCCTTTCTGGCCATCTAGATCCAGGCAGAGGTCCAGGGGCCCGGCCAGCCTTACCCATTCCTGGTGTTCTCAAACCAGTAGCGGTCACCATCCCGAAGGCGCACAAACTGGCTGAGAACTATGGTGCTGAACAGGGGTCCCAGGTCTCCATGGCTTTCTAGAAGTCCACCTAGGAGCAGCTCCAGCCGGGACAGGTCCTGGTTGTACAGGGCGGCGGTGGCCTCCAGCACCTGGGCACCATGGGCAGTGATGTGTGTGTGTGTTGTGTGTTGTGCATAGCCACTGAGACCCAGGAAGTCTCCTCCTACTGGCCAGGCTACTTGGGGTGGCCACACGTCTGCTAGGAAGACTAGGGTGTCCCTTCCATGGTGAGACTATTGTCAGGCGCCTGAGGACCACATCTTGTGCTCAACATTGCCCAGTGCCTAGCCTTGGCGACTAGCAGCTCCAGGCCCCCAG
The DNA here is from genome assembly GCA_004027595.1 of Dinomys branickii. Taxonomy (NCBI): domain Eukaryota; kingdom Metazoa; phylum Chordata; class Mammalia; order Rodentia; family Dinomyidae; genus Dinomys; species Dinomys branickii. Next base: position 2,092 of record PVLD010014778.1, on the reverse strand, counting down.
GAGTGGGACAGTGCCAGCCACCCAGCAAAGACTGTCAGCAACAGCATAGCAGAGCAGTTTGGAACATCCAGGGAGGCTGTGGGTCTCTGCCTTATCCCATTCCCACGCGCATTAAATGAGTTAAGACGGGAGGACTTAGAGCAGCTCTGGCACAGGAAGGCTTTGGCTGCCACCATCATCGCTATGATTTCTGACCTCAGGCTCCACATGAGGGCCAAGGTCACTCCAGTTCTTCGGAGACTCCAGCCCGAGGGCCTGCAGGGCCTGGCTGTAGCTGGGTAAGCCCATATCTCTGCCACGTTGGATGCTGCTGGCCACGTAGTCCGTGCGGGAGTACTTGCCTGGGCCAGGCCAGTAATCTGAGAGGGAGAGACTGGGCTGTTGGCTTGGTGCTGCCAGCCTGGGGTCAGAGGCCTGGCGTCCTGCTCTTGGGGACTATCCCCAACCCTCCAGCACTCCTACATGACAGCTGTCCCTGTATTGACCTTGTCTTAGTTTGGGGGCCAGTGTCACTAGGTGTCACCACAGCCAATTTCTCTGACAAGACTTTTCCTTTAAGAGCCAAGATGGATCTTTGGCACCAAGCAGAAAATATTCCACCCTGGGCCTCGCTTCCTTTTTGATAGACCTGGATGAAAACCTGGATGAAAACCTCTGGAGACCTGGCTGGGCTCATTGTGGCACCTCTGTCTCCCCCAAACTTAGACACAGTTACGGTCAGAGCGACACAGGGCTGGAGAGGAAGGAACAACCCTCCACACCCCCTTTCTTCTAGTGGCTGTTGGATGTCTGTGTGCGCACCTACCCCTCCAAATTCTGGGGACCCTAGTTCTGCCCACTGAGGACCCAAAGGGCCCCAGTCTCCCAGCCCCCACCCCCACGCCTTCTTGCTCTGAGCTCACCCCTCAGATCTTCAACCACTATTCTGTCTTCCCTCTCTGAAATCTGGGAGGCCATTCCCAGCAGCAGCTCATCCACCTCCTGGGCACTGTTCAGGTTGGGGTTCTGAAAATAAATAGTATATTCAAAATTGGTTGTGGGTACCCTCCAAAGATCAGACCTTGTTACCTCAGACCAGTGCACCACACGAGTCCCTCTCTCTCTCTGCCTCTGTCTCTCCAAAATGAGACTTGGTGTGTTGCTTGAACTGCTGGGCTTAAGTGATCTTCCTGCCTCAGCCTCCAGAGTAGCTGGGACTAGGAGTATGTGACCAACACCCTCAGCTCTTCCCAGGCTCTCTTAAGCAGTTGCCCCCACATAGTTTTCTCTGCCCTTGATCTCCCACCAACCTGCAGCACCAACAAACAAGAACCAAGGCTGCTGCTCTTTCACTATGTGAAGACACTGACCGGGACCCATCCCACCCAGCCCTGCCCTGCCCTGCCCCAAGCTGACCTCCCGACTCCAGTAGCTGTTGCAGACCCGGAGGGCTGAAGAGTTGCCAGAATCCTCGCTCAGGACCTCCCGGAAGTGACAGCTGGTGTTTCTGCCCAGGGAGAAGGAGTCGGTGAGGAAAGGCAGAAGCTCAGGTGGGAAGCTGAGAGGAGATGGGAGAGGCTGGCCAGGGTTGAGGGGTGGTCCCTGAAATTCCCCAGAGCGGCAGGGATTCCTTGGTGTATTTCATTGAAGGCAGAGTGAGCTGTTTTTCCAGTGTGGGGAGGGAGAGGAGGGAAGGGATATCCATAAGCACCACACTCAGCAACCCAAGTTCGGACCTTAGGAAAGCCAGAGGGCTGCGCTGCTAAGACCCAACCTCCCACCCCATGGTACTGCTTCCGGCTCCCCACATTCTGCTTTCCCTGCCCAGTGGACGAGGTCAGTGAAAGGCCGAAGCCCCGAGACCACTCCTTCGCGCTTCCACCAGCGCTAAGCCCCTCCCCCGCCTGCCCCCCAACCTCATGTACACTCCGGGGGGCACCATGGTGGAGAAGAACTGCTCCGAGGCCACCACGAACTCCGGGGAGACGCTGGGGTCCAGGAACGGGCGGTATCCTGGGCAGGGAAAGAGCCCACGGCACTGGGCCTTCACCCCACCCTCGCCCACCCACAACCCCACAAGCCCCGCGAGCCTCGCTTCTCCCTCGCCGGCCCT
>PVLD010014777.1:0-51058 GCA_004027595.1 Dinomys branickii | reverse complement strand
AGTGGTGAAAAGTCATTAAGCTACATGCTGAGGAGAGGGCTAGCACTCTTCCTCCTCCGCTTTCTGCCTATGCTTCCTCCAGTGCCTCACTGGGCCACCTAGATAGCCTCCTGCCATTCATGAAGGTTGTGGCCCCATCACCCTGTGTGCCCCCCAGTGCATTTATGGGCCTGCCGCCTTGCTGCGAGGCTTCATGGCAGCGGCAGACGCTGGTGTGTCCTGCATCTTGGGTCCCAGAAGTTCACAGAGGCTGCTCAAGGAAGCCCAAGGTGCAGAGAAGCTAAGGGGTGAGGTGAGGGATGGAGAGGAGCACTACCTAGGCCAGGCCCTCAAATCAAAGCAGGCAGCATTTGGGCCCAAACAGGCATTTCAGGTTTTCTTCTTACCTGCCCTGGAGGAAAGGCAGGCACTCTGCCCTGCACAGGGACCCTACGATGAGCGACGAGCACAAGACTCTGTCTGTGGAGAGGCCTCCCACGCTCAAAATGTCTCTTTTTGTCCCCTCTGCTAGTGTGTCCTGAAATGACCAGGTGTCCGCCCTCCTGGACATCTTGCACATAGGAGAAAGGTGCACAGCATATGTCACAAGCCAGGCGAGGTGACGCACCAGTCAGTCCTATCAGTGGCAGGGAGGAAGGGGGACAAGTTACAATGCACAGTGCTAACATTCTAGACCGGTGGTTCTCGAATGCAGCTAAATTTCCCTGATTTTCCTGCCCTTTATCCAAAGGAGAAAATGTCCACTGGGTGACCCTGTCACTTGAAGGGTTTTGTGGCACATGCCTATAATCCAGAACTAACAGAGGCTGAGACAAGAAGATTGCAAATTTGAGTCCTGCCTGGACAATTTAACAAGACCATCTCAAAATTTTTAAAATACAGAAATTTAAAACATTTTTAAAAATTTTTTAAGGACTAGGGATCTAGCCAGTGGTAGAATACCCTTAGATTAGATCCCTAGTATTATCAAAAATCCCTTCTGGTACATCTGCCACCTTCCACACCTGCTCAGTCAGGACCAGAGGAGTGGTTCTTGGGCATCAGGTGTTCACACCTCCCCAGGAGATGCCAGTGTGTGCCCATGTTTACACCTCACTGTGTTTGTCCTCTCTTCTCACTTCTTATCAAATGCTCCCAGCAATCCTATGCTTCTGAATTGTTAGCATCTTTTCAGACTCAGCAGGCTTAGGTTAAATAACTTACCTAGGTTCAAGACTGAGCCTGCAGGTCTCCAAGCACTGCAGGTGCAAGGTGTTTCCTCTACTGTTTCCGTGTCCAGCACAGCACTTCCCTCAAGTGGGATGTAGTCCACAGTGGGTTAAACTAGAGCTCCTGTGGCTGGGAAGAGAACAGGGCCCTTGCCAAAGACAGTCACTGGGCTCAGGCAAGCAGAAGGAAGAATGGTCATGTGCAGGCAGTGGAGCAGCCCTCTTGCTTTCTGCTGGGAGCCCTCCAGTAATAACAAGCTGGGCACATTGTCCCTCCACAGCCTGAACACCCTGCCACTCGCTGGTGCTTCTGGGTCCTGGGGCCCAGCTTTATCTGTAGGTTCTCACAGGTTTGACCTGCATAACAGTGGCATTACCTTTGCTTTGGCCTCTGAGGTGCTCTGCTGCCTCTGCCCAAGTCCAGAGCTGGATCCCTCTCTGGAAGCCCCTTTGCCCCAGGGCTTGTGTCCTTACACAGGGGCTCCCAGTGTGGGCCTCCTGTGGGATGATTTCCCTGACCTCTGTCCCAACACTTTTCTGATTTGAGGACAAACAGAATAAAGACTTCATGTTCACAACTCATCACATCTGGTTTGGAAAGGAGAAAAGGTCCACTGGGTGACCACGTCGAACAGAAATGTGACATAGACTTACAAACTACACTCACTCTGTTGCACGGGTTCCTGTGTGCAGGAATGAGACCCATCCGCCTGCTGTCAGCAGGGCTTGTGGGAGCTGTTTATACAACTGTGGGTGGGAAGTTTGCAGAGAGTCAGCCCCGGGCCCTGCCAGCTCCTAGGGGGAAAAAACGTAACATTGTGGTGGGAGGTTCTGTGAGCTCAGAGCTCACAAGAGCCAGCGCTGAGTTCAGGCGCTGCCTTTCTGAGTCAGCCAGCCCTATCTCTTGTGCCCTGCAAAACTCCCCCACTCCGCATCTTATCTGCAGACCCTGTCCCTGTGGCTATTTACATGGGCAGCCTAAGGCACCATCACCTACAACTGTTAGAGATCTAGTCAATACCCTCACTTTGCACACGAGGAAATCAAGGTGACAATGTCATCACTAGGTGACATTGAGAATCAAGCCTGAGATCCAGCCTACTTCACTGGGGCTTTGCTCACAGAAACTAAGACAGAATCTAGACCTCTCTGTGGATTGAGTTAATTCTCCCCTACCCAGGCCAGCCCTAGCCTGTGGCCATGGTTCTTTATATATGCCTCAGATTTGGAGGAGCCAGTATGGAGAAGAGGTAGGCAATATAACTCAAGTTCCCAATAAATCTGGTCATTAATATCAGTTATTTTAATGCTACCAATAGTGCCAATGTTAACACATTAGCAATATGGTAGGGGTAACTGAAAAAAGTTAAAATGTAGGCACATTGCTAGAGTCTCATGTAGTCATTAGTGAAGAATCCAGTCCATCATCATTTAATATGGTCAAAATGCCTCCCAGAGCAAGGCCACTCAGGTATGCATCCTCCCATTCAGGCTTGTCAAGCTCCAAAAGCAAGAGTGGTCTCCATCCTACATGGATTTGCCCTTTCAGGTGTTTGGTAGAACTAAGCTAAGAGAAGAGACCATCTCTTACACTAGCCTCTTTCCCTGTATTAATATCATGTTGGATTTCCCTTATGGCCAACACACTCATTCCTTCCAAAGCCCTCAGCTACTCCTAGCTGAATGTATATCCAAAGGTTCCAATCCACCTCTGAAAGGGACTAGGTAACACTCTGTGGTGTAGACTTCTGGCTGCAATTCTGGCTGAGCATGTAACCCACTCCCAGTCCACTTCCCAATGTCTCAGGGATCTCCAGAGCACTCTCACTGTAGGCCTACAGGCTCAAGGTAAATCATCTTAGGTTAGGTAAATGGGCCATAACAACTCAGAACTCAGGAGTTCTACCTAAATTACAGTTTTATTATAACAGAAGAGATATATCAGAGCCGGCCACAGGGAAAGACACTCAGGGCAAGGTCTAAGAAGATCCCAAATGCAAAGGTTGTGAGTTTCCCCTAGGAAAAAAAAAGCATAAGTATCACTTTTGACCCATGTTTTCTCAGGCCTCACTAAAAAATTCACATTTACTTAAAATAATAACAATAAGCAAGATTCTCTTATGTGGCTTTTTCCAGCAGAAGAGCAGGAACACTAGGGGCTTCCTGGGACACCTTCTTTCTGCCTCTCACATGGCTGTGGTGCCCCCTGATCTCCTAGACTGCCTGCGGTCAGGACCCAGGGTATTGCAGGCCTCTGCACACCCAGGCTGACTGCACCTGGGTTCTCACAGCACTCCCAGCAGGTCTCTGACCGCCATTGCTGCCCTGAACTTGTCAACGTGTCTTGCCCCAGCCTGGCTGCTCTCAGGTACTAAGCTGTGAGACAATTCCTTCCTGGTCACTTCCCTAAGTCGTTGGGAAACTGGGAAAAGAAAGGAAATGCAGCAGGCTGGAGGTCAGACTTGCTCTTCTCAGAGGCACCACACTCTGGCGCAGTCTCCTTGTCCTTGGGCTCCCAGACCTCAGCATCTAGTTTCCTTGGCCTCCTCCCTCTGAGACTCAGCCCCTCCTAAACAGAGATCCCCCTGCACCTCGGGCCTCTGTGCTCACTGTCTGGGAAGCCTGGACATCCTGAACCCAGGAGCGCATGGCGTGGCTCTTCTTTCCTCTGGGACTTCTCCGGGACATTGTACCAGGGACTTCTCCTTGAACACACACAGGTTTCTTGTCATTTCGCTCATAACTTGCTGAGATGTCTGATGAGTGCTCTCTTAACCCTTGAGGTTATATTTTCCATAAGATGCCCCAAAATATACTTGCTTAGTACAAATGGAAAAATGTGAAGCCAACATCTTATTATTCTTGGTTATTTTCAGTTGTACTTTTATGGAAAATTAAGTTATTCCTTACATTAGGCCTTAACCTATATCTATTCTGATTATATTTCTGATAAACATAATGTGCTTTATTAACTTTATGGATTCACTTCATATGTCTTTTTCTTTATCCTTGGATTAATATGAAAAAAATATATATATATATATAACATTGTTTCAATGAGGACTGAAATTTTCCCAGGAAAAAAGACAGAGGTCTTTATGATTTGGCACACACATTTTTATAGGCCATCTCCACTCACATCCCTACCCACCCATCCCTCTGTCTACCTCCCCCAGGCTCCCACCAGGCAATCTCATATAGACAAGTTGGCCATATGAAATGATGATGGACTTGATTCTTTATTAATGACTGAATGAGACTCTAGGAATCTGTCCGTATTTTTAACTATTATTTCTCAGTTACAGCTACCATCTTGCTGTATGTAGCACTGTTGCTACATTGTTGGTAGGATTTTCATGGTTCATACTATTGGCCAGATGTATCTGAGAATTGAGCTAAGTCTCCTTAAGAACAAAGAACCAGAGTAGGATGAGCTCCAGGTTTAAATTCTGGTTCTGCCATTTATTTGCTAGGTGACTTTGGCCTGTGTTTAAACTTCTGTTGCTCTTTTGAAAAAGTAGAAATAATAATGGTACCTGGCTCACCACAATGAAATGCCAATCTGTATTAGTAGAACCATTACCAAAACCACAGAAAATAAATACTCTTGAGGAGAAATTGAAATTCTTTGCATTGATGGTAGGGGCATAAGATGATTCAGCTGTTATAACAAATAATACGGCTGCTCCTCAGAAAATTAGAAGTCTACATCCAGAATCTCTTGAGTAATCTCAGCATTACTGTATTATCTAGAAATTCTGCATCGAAAAGAACTGAAAGCAAAGATTTGAGCCGATATTTGCATGTATATATTCATGGCAACATTATTCACAATGCCCAAAAGACAGAAGCAACTCAAATGACCATCTTTGGATAGATGAATAGATTAAAAATGTGGCATATACACACACACAGGAATATCATTTGCTTTCAAAGGAATGATATTTGGATGTGTGTCAGTACATGGGTGAGCATGAAGACATTAGGTGAGGTGAATGAGTCAACTACAAAAGGACAAATTTAGATGATTCTGCTTCTGCAAGGCCCCTAGAACAGTCAACTTCATAAGGACCTAAAGAAGAATGGAGATTTCCAGGGGCTGAGAGGGGAAAAGAGGGAGTTGCTGTTCAATCGTCTCGGTTTAGGAAGATGAAGAAAATTCTCAAAGTGAATGGTTAGGGTGAGCTATATAACAACGTGAATATACTCAATGTTAATGAACTGAACACTTAAAAATGGTGACAGTTATACATTTGATACATACTTTAGGTAACAGTATCTATCCCAGAAGGTTGTAGTGAAGATGTAAATATTTGACATAATGCTGGCAGACAGCGGATGCTCACAAAAGGTTAACTCTTCTCTCTAGAAAGCCCTTTCTGATGTTACTAGGGTAACTGTCACTCACAGCTCCAGCCTTCAGGACTTCTGGGGCCCGTTCCGATTCTTTTATTCCCTTCACCATTTCATCCTGAGTGTCCACCTCCATTCTCCAGGTCACAGGCTTCCAGTACAGCGCACCCCTTCCTTGGTCTTTCAACCCGTCTTCCCCGCTGCACTCAGCTCCTTGAGCACAGGTCTTGTGCCCTGTTCCTCTCCTGTCCCAGTGCCTAGTAGGGAACCCATCGCAGATGTTTAAAATGTTCCTCATATACATAAAACAATGATGGGACATCAGTAATTTATAAATGAGCGATTGTTGCTCATTCCACTAAGAGAGAGGCTCACGGAAGGCTAAGCGAGGAAATCCTCTTTGCCAAGGCAAACAATTTCATGGGTTCGTATGTGAACTATTAGTTGAATTTTTAGGATTGAAGGTAGTGGTATAAACACAACACTTTTTTAAAAATTCCTGAGTCACACCTTACAAAGTTTAATGTCCCCACAGTTTTGTGCATCTGTGGCTACCACTCCTAGTCCAGTGGGAATCGGCACCCAAAAGTTGGCAATCAAATATCCAAACAATATGACATTTTCAGAGTAGGTTAATCCTGAACATTAGTTCGAATTAGAAAGTTGGCAAAGCATTTAGGCTTTCTTTGCATCCTTTTTCCTTCATGCTGTTGTTCTTTCCTGGATGTAATTTCCTGCATCAGATTTACCTCCTGCTGTACTTCTCTCTAATCTATCCCTCATTCTTTCCCTTCCTCTTTATGCAGTTTATGAATGATCTTCTGCACCCCTTTTGACCTCCCTTACTGCAATATTTCACTTCCTTTCATCCCTCCCCAACTATGCCGTCTCATCCTCAAAGCATCCTTTCTTCTCCATCCCAATTCTAACTCCAGCATGAATTCCATCTCCCCACCCTGCCCAATGTCCACAAAGGCGATAACATCAGCATTACTGTAGGCCAGTTCAGTACTGAACTCAAGCGGCGCAGTGTACATATAACCATATGTATGCAGTGGAAAATACTTTCAGGTCACCCATTTCAATTTATGAACCTCTTTGGCAGCCTTTGTTCTCCTCTCACACGAGGCTCTGCCAAGTTTAGAAATACTTCCTCTGGATGACAATAAATTTGGTCTCCCCTAATCTTTCACTCCATAGATAAAATCTCCTTGAGGTTTGCAATAGCACTGACACTTACAGTTAACTGTTTTCTTGCTTGATCTCAACACCCTACCTAATGTTTTTTGAGGGCCTCCTATGCTTGGGTCAGAGCTGCCTGTCTGAGAGACTTCTGCCTCTCCATGTCCTGACAGCTGGAAGCTCACTTACTTGGCTGCCTGCTTCTCATGCTGCTCTATTTTATCAAGTCAAGACCATTGATGAAATCCAGACAGGTCATTTCTGTGGACACTTGGCTGTACCTATCCCTTAACAGATGAATTCACCAGATGTAACAGAAGGAGTTCTTTCCTTTCTCACAGAAGGTAAATCTCCTCTTTTCTGTATGAGCCTTGAAAAGCTTAAAGGTAAGGAAATGTACTACTATGCCACCTCATTTTTCCTTTTCCCTTAACTTTCTCCTTGTTACCTTCTCTGTTGCTTAACATAGTACCAGATACTCTGATACTGTTTTTAAGAAGACATCTTGTCATCACCACTATCAGAGTCACAATACCCTTTTCTCTTTTCTGTATTTATTCAGCTACAGAAAACTCACGCAGCTGCTTCGAAAATTTTCAGTAAGAAGTTGGAAAAAAATCACCTTTGAACCCTTTTTTTTTCATACTTATTGTCAAGTATTCTGTAGAGAGAAAAGACATGAAAACACAAAGGAGAAGTAGTCAAGGAAAGAGGCTAAAGGATCAAGAGGAAACACACAGGTGCCCGGGTGGGACACTTGCCTGGAATCTTTTGGTTCCTCTTTCTTTTCCCTTCTTTCCGTCATGTCTCTGCTTCACTTTTCTCTTTCTCTCTCTTTTAACTTTCATTCTCCTAGTTTATTGGGAGATGGAATCACATGGTTATGCTTTCTTTTTCCCATATTATTATTATCACCTAAATAAATTCAACTACTAATTTTTATTTTGAATTTTGTAGAATTTAGATACTATCTGCTAATTATTTGAGAATAAAGTTTATATCCTGGAACCTTAGTCTTAACTTCCACATGCCTTGACAGGTATAGATTTCAATGGGAAAAAAATATATGCCTTGTCAGAAGGGAAGACAGCAAGGGTGATTTAGGTTATTCCGCTCTCCCTGCCCCCTCCGTCTGCCCTTCGCTGGTTACTCACACTCAGCTGTGCCACTGATGACCACGGAAGAGGCATCCACCATGCACTCCTGGGGGAAATAGTGACTCACAGCACTCCACCTCCCTCCCAGGAGAGCCACCTGTGACTTCCACTGGTAAGAGCTGGGGTGGGGCTTTGTACACAGTGTGGTCACCGTTCCACAAAGGCTGCTGATGGAGTGAGGGGCCAGATGGCCGACAGGCTGGCCCGTAGGGAGTGCACGGGGCAGATGACACCGGCCAGGGGTGGCCATGGGGTGCCATGTACACATTTTCCCACTGTCAAACCAATGGACTGTGCATTCCCATAAATCTGAATTTAAACTTTGGCTCAAGATTTTGAATTTACAGATTGAGAAACCTTGGGCTTCTCACTTCATTTGTCTGAATCTCATTATTTTCATCTATGAACCAGAGGCAATGCTGCCTACCTCACAGCCTTCTTGCAAGCATCCGGGAGACGCTGTCTATGAATCACCTAGTGTAAAATGCAGGCGATGAGAGAGAGCGTGGAGAACGGAGGGGAGAAAAGGACAAAGAGCAGCACCTGCGAGGAAGCACAAGCTAGCTGGGGGCAGTGTGGAGGCAGGTCCAAACCAGCCCCGGGTGCTGAGAGTTGCGATTCTGCTTCTAGAGCTGTTTATTTGCCGAACTTGCCAACTACACAGCACCATCTAGGGGACAAACCTGCTCTCAGAAAACAGTGGTCTCGGCAGTGTCCCCTGACCTCAGAATTCCCGCTCCTTCCCCCAGCTCTCCTCTTCCTCTGCTCCCTTTTTCCCTTCCCGCGTTCTTTCCCATCCCGCCCTTACTCCCTTTTTCCTCTGGCTCCTCTTCCTGGTGCAGAGATTTTCACACTGGGGTCCTCAGGGCTTTGGACCAAACAATTAATCTGTGGGAAGACAGACAATGACCGTTCCCGGACAGCACTGCCCCTCCCCCCCCGTGCTCCGCGGTGCTCGCTTCCTTTGCAGGGCACTGGAGATTCCTGGCTCAGCTGAAGCTGGAGCGAGGGCCCATCACCGTGCCATGAACAGCAAGGTCCGCAGCAGGTGGAGGGTGAGAAGACAGTAGTTAAGAGGGACATTCACTTCCGTTCTACATCCTGGGGCCCTGGTGTGAGTTCCATCCTGAATGTTTTCTTGGTTTGTAACAAGAATAAGAATTTCACACACAGAGCTCACAAGCTAAAGGAAGCAGCAAAATTTTCACTTAAAACGGGGGAAAAAATCAAAGAGTGGTGAACAATGTTGGCCAAGTCTGCATTTTATGAAACTTGCCAATTTCTGCTTCCTGTTCTAGAAACTGTAATTTAAAACAATGCTGAATTATTTCTTTCAAAATGCATTTACAAGGAGACGCTGGATTCAGTTCAGCATTCTCTCCACACCTCTTTAAATCTCTCTCATTCTTTTCAAGAGCTAAGATTTGTTTTCTAATTCCAACAAGTTGCTCTTAAAGTAACATCAGGTTTGTTTAGCATAAAGTGTTTTTGAAAGCTCAAGGAGAACATTGTAATATGATAAGGAATTTCCTGACACGTTACTAGAATGCACACTTACACGCTCTCATGTTTCCTAGCAAAGCACTTGAATGCCGATTTAAGCAGTAAGAACAACAAATATAAACTTACTGTGTTCCTGTTTATTCATCATTTCCAAATCAAATATTATTCAGTACACACTTCTGCTCTGCTTTTAGTCAATAGCAAACTAAAATTTGTTTAGATTTTGCAAATTGTTTACTTAGCATTAAGAGTTAGTCAGGACAAATACTTTTAAATTCCAACAATTATTTTTAATTCCAACACTCCTAGAATTAATAACCAAATACAGCAGCATAGCAGGAAACAAAGTCAGCACTCAAAAATCAATAGCTTTCCTGTACACAAAGAACAAACTCACTGAGAAAGAAAGTAGGGAAACCACACCTTTCACAATAGCATCAAAAAAGTAAATAGGAATCAATCTAACAAAGGAATTTTAAAGACCTATACACTGAAAACTATAGTACTCTGAAAAGGGAGATTGAAGAGGGTATCAGAAAATGGAAAGATATCCCTTGTTCTTGGATAAGCAGAACCATAGTGCAAATGGGCATACTTTGAAAACATACACAGATTTACTGTAATCCCAATCAAAATACCAATAGCATACCTCACAGAACTAGAGAAAACAATCCTAAAATGCATATGAAACCAGGAGAGACCTAGAACAGCAAAAACAATTCTGAGCAACAAAGGTAAGGTAGGAAGTACACACTGTCAACTTGAAACCAGGGTGACAAAAACAGCATGGTTCTGGCAAAAAATTAGACCCAAAGATCAACGGAACAGAATAGAAGATGCAGAAACTACTCCAAGCACCTAGCTACTTTATCTTTGAGAAAGAACTAAACACTTTCACTGGAAGAAAGAGAGTCTCTTTATTTTAATAAATGGTGCTGTGGAAATTTTTCCACATGCCAAAGATTAAACCTAGACCAATATCTCTCACCATGCACTGAACTAAAATCACAATGGGTGAAAGATCTGAATATTAAAACAGAAACACTTTATCTTGAGGACAGAGGTGTAAGCAAAAGCTGTATGAACAAAACAGAAATTGCACAGGAAATATTACAAAGAATCAACAGCTGGAATTTCATCACAATAAAAAGCTCTTTCCTAGCAAAATAAATCACTAACAGAGCGAAGAAAACCCCCAGAATGGGAAAACTTTTTATCAGCTACTCCTCAGACAAAGGACTAATATCTTGAACATATAAAGAAATCAAAAAAATCAGACCTCCCAAAATTTGAAGATCCAATCCAAAAATAGGCATCTGAAATGAATAGACACTTCTCAGATGAAGAATTATATACAGAAAATGTTTATGATTCACTGGTCTTTCAAAGAATGAAAATTAAAACAACATTGAGATTCTGTCTGACTCCAGAAGGACTGGCTACTATCAAGAGAAGGAAACTTTCTCCACTGTTGGTGTGAGAGTAAACTGATAGAACCATTCTGGAAATCAGTATGGAGATTCCTCATAAATTGAAACTACAGGTTCCATTTGGCCCAGGTATTCCCCTTAGTATCCTCCCAAAGGAGCTAAAAGCATCATACTCCAGTGATATACGCACATCCATGTTTATAGCAGCATAATTTGTAATAGTTAAATCTTGGTAACAACCTAGATGTCCATGAATGAATAAAGAAGATGCGGCTTTTATATACAGTGGAATACTACTCTGCCACAAAGAAGGATAAACTTGGGACGTTTTTAGGTAAATGAACATTGAGACCATAATTTTAAGTGAAGCAAATCAGACACACATGTTTACATATCACATGTTTCTCTTATGTGAGAAACCAAAAGCATAAATAAGGCCCAAAATGGAGGATAGATATTGAGAAGTTGGGAGAAAATGTTCGAAAGGGAAGAGGAACAGGGAGGAGGAAGGTAAACAGGGGAAAGGAAAAAAAGAGAATGGGAGGGAAAATGGAAACAAATCTTTTGTAAATGGGGAGGGGAGGAAGGGTGAGGGGTGAGGAAGGGAGTGGGGAAAAAGAACTAAGACGTATCTTGCACAGGTACAAATTCCCTATGATGAACTGATCAATATGCATGACAAACACACACACCAATAAAAAATAAAGCTAAAAAAATAAGTGCTATTTATTAAAAATGTAAACCTCTGGACATATCCTCAGAACACAGAGGTAGCCCTCCGGCACACCTCAAAACTGACATTTTACATTTTGTCTTTTCTGTGAATGTCCTGGGCCAACAGGGCAGTTCTAATGCAGAGCACATGGGTGTTCAACAATAATTTTGTCAGCATCCAATGACTGTTATTATGCCTGACAGTTCATTTTCAGCGAGGAGTTTATTCTCTTGGACAAGAAAAGCAAGATCACTGGAATCCCACTGTTTATGTATTATGCATCAATGCTGGGCCACTAGGTTCAAATGTTCATTTTATAACTTTTTCTTTCCTTGTTTTACCAGACCTCTCAGCAAAAAAGCTTTTCTCTTTTCATTACACATCAGTGAAAGTGAGGTTTTAACTTTTCTAATACAACCTTATGTCATGTCCTGTTTAGTTCAGTGGTACTTTTGTGCTGTTCTTAAAGACAATATCCCGGTACAGCTATGGGGCCTCTATAGATCCTCCTTTATCTCTTCCCTCTGATTCAGTTCATCTGCAGTCTTAGTCCAGGCACTAAAGAAGCCCAACAGTTGTAGGGCCAAGGGCACTGTGGCACTCTTGGTGGGCATTAGTAGCATTTATTACCCATAGCCATAATAAATAAAAAACTCAAAGACTTCAAACAATAACTACTTCTTATGGCATATAAGTCTGGTCTGACCCATGCCTGGCTGAGTTTGGCAGAGAGCACTCTAGGGGTTACATAACCTGGTATGGTTCAGCTGCAAGGCTATGGATTCTGCCTAAGGTCTCAAGTGTCTCTAACTCGGCTAGGACAGGGGGCTTACTCAGCTCTGCTCCGTGTGCTCTCTCCTTCTCCAGCAGCTTCCTCTCCTGTTAGAAGCAGGGATGTGAGAGAAAGGTCCTTTGAGGCCTAGCTTCAGCATTAGCATATAGTCACACATACAATATCCTACTGACCAGAGAATGCAGCAGATCTGAATCCGCCCAGATTTAAAGGATGGGGAGTAGTGAGGAAGGGAGCTGGGAAAGGACCATGAGAGCAATTAATCGACCAATAGTGGAATTGCTCCTTTGAGTATTAACAACCGGAGAAGCCACCATGGTGCAGACGAAAGTGTGAATCTCCTAGGCAAATGTAGACGCCATCTGAGGAAGTCTAAATTAGTTGAAAAGATGTGAAGATTGTTTTCCTGAAAAGCAGGAGACAACAGAACCTGATTGTCAATGTTATTTTTATACACCAGCTGGTAGACCTGAAAATACTACTCGTGTGGCAAGGTTTGTCACACTTCTAAAACCTAGACCTCAGGAGTTGCCCCAAGTTGTGAAACATACACAGCTTACTTCGTTCACATCTTAGGAATGTTCACCTACTTCCTGTACGTGACATGGAAACATGAGGTTTGTTTTTTTTTTAATATAGTTCCCACATAACATGTTCTGTCCTATTTTAACAATTTATGTCTGTTGTGTGTGTAGCATGGCATTTGATGATTTGAAACAGCTTGTGAGGCTGCCCTCTTTCCCCAGGCCCTTCTTCCTGGTCAATGCATTGCAAATTCAAGCACCCTTCCTTAAGCCTTCTGCTTTCTCAGTCCTTAGCGCCGAGCTGATCTGTTCCCTCTTGTTCTGTCTCATTTTCATCCCTTTGCCTCTGTTCTTTTGTTTGAATAAGCAAATAAACCCAGAAAGCAATGTTTAACAGGCGAAATTCTAAAAACAACCAAACAAACAAAAATCCAGCTGCTACAGTTTAAAGCTTGTGAATGCCTGAGGGGGAAACTGCTGAATATAAAATCTGTATCAGTAACATTTTTGGAGGGGAATTTGATGATATCTATCAACATTTAAAATGTATGTGCTTTTCATGTGGCAATTCCACTTAGAGAAATCTATATTGCAGGGAAGCTTGCACAAATGTGCAAATATGTCTTTCAGGACACAGACACATTATTGTGTCAACTATAAGAGGTATTGATAGTTGCATTGTTAACAGTCGGAAGCTAGTGACACATAAATGTCAATAGGGCATGTTTAAATAAAGTAAGGTGCTTTCTCATATATTAGATTACCGCACAACCATTAAAAGAAGGAGGGCTGGGGATATAGCTCAGTGGCCAGTACCTGCCTGGCAAGAGCGAGTTCCTGAGTTCAGTTCCTGGTACCAAAAAAGAAAAGAATGAGATACATCGATATACACTGATTTAGAAATATATGTAAGATATATTAACAAGTGAATAAAAATCAAGTTACAGAAGAGTATATTATGTTCCCTTTAAACATAAAAGATTAAAAGAGGTGTACGTTGTTGGGACTCGGAAAGCAGTACCCTAAAACACAGCACTTTTGTATGCTAATTATTTTAAGCTAAAGATACTGGGGAACCAGCAAATGCTGGATGAGGGTTTTCTCTGAAGGTTCATTTTCTGTTTAAAGAGTGACCACCAAAGAAAAACACAGTTTCCTCAATCTTACTGGAATTTTATTCACCAAGCAAGATTAAATTCATATCACAAAGAAAGAGACTATTATAATGCACCAAGAGCCCAGAAAAACTCTGGCCCAAGCCACTGTTTATTCTTTAGACCCATTCATCTCCCATAAAAATCATTTACTACCCCTCCAAAATCCAACCACTCACCTTGGTCCTGTTAAGAAGGTATTTAAACCTCCACCATCTGATCCTTTAAATTTCATATGTTGTATGGACATTAATAAAATTGTTTACTTTTTCTGTTATCTGTCTATTATTAGTTTATTTCAGCAAACTCAATTACTGAAGCCTCAGGGGGAAAGTTTCAACTTACAAAATTATAATACATATACCGAATTTTTCAAAGACAGCCTTAGTAATTACTACCTTTGTCAAAATTGCTAAAATAGATTTTAACATTCTCATTGCACAAAAAAGACAAGTTCGTGAGGTTATACATGTTTTAACTAGCTTTGGTAAATCTTCTTATAATGTATACATAGGTCAAAAATATCACATTATATTCCAGGAATATGTGTAATTATTTGTTAATTAAAATTAATTAGTCTTGGTTTTTAAAAGGTATTACTTCTGGGAGCTGAGCTAGAAAGTTATGAGGAGACATATTTTTCACACGAGGATAATTTGCATTTATTAAAAATTGCATTTGTAATTTTAAAATAAATTAAAATATACAATTAATTCAACAAAATTGTATAAAGCATCTCCTGTGTGCCAAATAATTTGCTTCAGTTGATCATTTGATATTTTGTCCTCTGAATGGCCCGGGTCAGGCCAGCTCTAATGCAGAGCACACGGGTGTTGGGCCACAATTTTGTCAGCATCCAACGTGTTTGCTTAGTACTCATAGAATCCTCTCCATAGTTTGGACAGCAAGGAATCTGTTCTATTATGATAACTCCCAGAATAGGGTGGACTGGGGCATTGAGCTGTGGACCAGACTGCCAGGGACAACTGCCAGGGTTGTACAATTGTGATAAGATTCCTCCCTATTCCAAATCCACGCAGCCTCCACCAGCACACAGGCCCAGCTTTGTGGGATTCACCCCAGACCAAGTCATGCTCAGGCAAAGCTGGCTTTGGGACTAGGGCACACGTCTCTGCGCTAGCAGCAATGAAGGTAAGGAAATATGAGAAAGGGGAGAAAAAAACCAAACAAAACCAACAAAAGCTGCCCTGGAGAACATGGAATGCACAATGTGAAACACACCACACTGTGGAGGGCTAGTTTGAAAGATGGGACAATTATAATTGACAGATACCCACTTCCCAGTTCTACAGGGTCTCCTGTTGGGATCCTAAACATTTTATTTAGGGAAAAAAATATTCTAAAATTATACATCTGTCTGACTCAAAATGAACAATAGCAGTGGTCTGAACTATCCCATAGTTAAATACAGGTAACTTTTCTGGCAAAAATAACTAGGATTATTTGAAGACAACAATATGCAATATAACAACCATTGTTGAATTCCTACTATCTTGTTTAGTGAAGATCTGTGTCGTTTCTATTTTTTTTATTACTTTTTATTTTCTGTAATGGATCAGTCTTGCATTCTTACATCTGGTAATTTGAGCAACTTCATTGAAGATAATATGTAATATAACAACCATTGTTAAATCCTACCATCTTGTTTTGAAAGTCTGTATCGTTGTTATTGTTTTTGTGTGCTTTCTTTTTGCTTTTGTTGTTATTTTGTTCAAAGACCACTTTAATACACGTTCTGTGTACTTAAATAGTAGTAATGGCTACCATTTAAACACTCATTATATGATTAGACACCATATCAGGGTCACTATGTACAAAAAAGATGATGATTAATTTTAAGTGCCAATCTGACTGAGCTAAGGGATGCCAGATAGCTCGTACAGCATTATTTCTAAGAGTGTCTGTGAGAGTTTTTTGTGAAAAGGTTCGCTTTGGATCTATAGACTAAGTACAGATCATCCTTACCTCTATGAGTGGCATCAGCTAATCTTTTGAGGCCCTGAATAAAGCAAAAAGACCAAGGAAGAGCGTCTGTCTGCTCCTGCCCTTGGTCATCAGAGCTCCTAATTTTCCAGCATTTGAACTCAGATTGGAGATCACACTGTTGGCTCCCCTGGCTCTGAAGTAATTGAACTTAGCTGAAATCACACCCTCAACTTTCTTAGTTCACCAGCTTGTAGATAGAGTGTCAAGAGAGCCCACTCCCATCATAAGTCTCTTCTTATAGCCTAGATGCTACAGGTTGTTTTTCTGGCTAATACAAAAAGAAAAGAAAAAGCACTTTAACAGCTATTATTACAACAACCAGCTGTACCCCTACTGTATCAGTCAGTGTACAACAAGAGCAAACAGAATCAGTGGGGGATATATAATTGAAGAGATTTATTGCAAAGAGTTGGCTTTTGCAATGATGAGGGCTAAGTGAATCAGAAATCCACAGGTCAAGCCATCAAAAAAGCCTGGAACTCCTGGCGATGGGCTACAGTAGTCATCCTTGGGTGAGATTTCTTCTCATAGCCTTTCAAATAATCGAGCAGGCCTAACCAGAGTATCTACAGGACAACCTCCCTCACCAAGTGCATTGACCCACATCCACAGAACATCTTCACAGCAACACATATTCCTCTACTTGACTAACTGGGGATTATACTCAAGCTAGAAGCAGACTACCACACCTACCTACTACTAACCATCCAGTAAAAGACGGGAGATAGTTTTTATTTTAGAAAGAATAGGCCATAAGCCAAAATTGGAGTCCTGCCTTCATTTAATTTATTCATTCAACAAGTACCTTACAATGTGTCGCTGCTCTTGCTGACGTATGAAGAAATAAAACAGAATGAAATCCCTGCTCCCGTGAAATCTACATTGTCCATATAATAGAGTGGTAGTAATTTTGAGTTTTCTTTCAGCATTTGGAAGAGATTGCAGTTTAGAGACCCAGGATCCACAAAAACAGACTGAGGAGAGGGTGGTGGCATTTGGAACCAAGGAAATGAACATCAAGATACCTTGCCATGCTGCTCACAGACGTCCATAAGAACAGCCATATCCATCCCACGTTCTGCTCTGTTGCTTACTCTTGATTATCCCCATGACATGTGTTAAAGTTAGTGCCACAAGCAGCCCTGGCTTCCTAAGTATGGTAGCGCCTGTGAACGGGGAAGACCGGGCGGGGGACCCTGGAACAGGGTGAACACAGCTCCCTTGGGTAGCAAAAAGTGTGGTAGGTGTGAGGCTCGGGCAGGGAGTAAATGACCAGTATTCAGCAAAGGCAGCATTGGTCAGAGTTATCCAGAGAAAACACAGATCCAGTGAGATGTTAAGTGTGTGTGTGTGTGTGTGTGTGTGTGTGTGTGTGTGTACACGCGCTAGGAAATTTATTCCAAGGAATTGGCAAGTCCAAATCTATTGTGCAGGCCAACAGATTGTAAAGTCTCTGGCAGCAGTGTGTGCTTCTGTTTTAGGGTAGATTTACTTCTCCTTCTAGGGAATCTGAGTTTTGTTCTCAATACCTAAGGCAATAGTGGCGAATCTAAGGCACACAGGCCACAGCAGGCTGTTTGTATCATTGAAAACTCTAAAATGTTCTCTATCACTGGCCTAAGTCCCTTCACTCTTTGGCATTCTTTACTTTAAGTGATTTGGTTGTAGATGTCAGCCATATCCATGAACTAGCCTCACAATCACACCTGGATCCCCGTTTGGCTTACTGAGGGTTACAGTTTAGCCAGGTTAACACATAAAGCTAACTGGTACAGGCAGGAAATCAAAATGATGACCAGAAGAAACTAAGACTTCTGAAAATTTGGAATAGAACTTGACTTTTGTGAGTTGGAGCTTGAGACCATTTGTTTGTCTATTAGAGTGATAAAAAAAAAGATCAACAGTTTGGAAATAGGCAGCAGGATGACTGCATGTCCTGTGTCATCCTGGAACACCACCTAGGAGGTCCACCCAAGGGTTAGCTCATCTGCTAGGGAGATGTGTGAATGTCTGACTCACTCTTTACTACAGATTATATTTTATAGCTCTGGAAGGGTGAATGTTAACTTATTGAAAGTAATTCTTATCTGACTGCAATGCAAATATCTGTTGTCCCATGGAAATAAAAATTATTTCTACTCACAGAAAAGATAATCCCCAAAGGTTATAGGTTTTTTGCTCTGAAGATTACTAGTCACTTAATTTAGCACTCTTATTTTTTTTTTTTAGCACTCTTATTTTAACATTGCTACTTTCTGTGACTGTTATAAGGACTTACAAGGGAAACAGTTTAATACAGGATACACAATTTATAGGATTATTTTATAGTAGTCACCCAAAGAATCAAGTACAAAAGAGTGCAGGAAATCTGTCCACACACTAAAGACCAAAGGATCCAGCTGAGGGCCTGGATCCCACAGCAAGGTCCTGAATAGTCCAGTTGAAAACTAGAGTCCATGACAGTGTCCCGGATGAGTCCAACTGGAGGCCTAGCGCTCACGACCACATCTCATGGAAGTCTGTTTCACCAATCTGTGCTGGGAAGGCCCAAAGCTCAGTGGAGGAAGCTAGAAACTCTGTGCCAATGGGATGAAAGATGTGTGCCTGTAGGCTGAGGAGTCTGCACTGGAGTCAGGAAGTGATGCTCAAAGTAAGGACAGGAGTTCCCTCGAAAAGTACCACAGCCGTCCTCAGCAACAAGGTCTCATGCTCCTCTGATGGTGAGAACAGCTGAGCTTGTGTCAGGAGAGCTAGTCCTAGACTGACCCGCGCACCATCTTCCCCTCTGAAGCCAGGAAGCGATGCTCAAAGAAAGGACCAGAGCTTCCTCAAAGTGAACCGTAGCCATTCTCAGAGACAACAAGCTACTCCAACAATGAGAATAGGAGAGTTCATATTAGCAATGCCAGCATGACAAGCTCCTCCAGGAGAACCAAAAATCCCCTGTTTCTTCTCCAGTTCTTTTTATGCTGTTGGCAACAATCCTCAGGTGGGCCTTCCACACATAGCACCACGCTGCTTCAGTTCAGCTGGGGGTTACAAGTTGACGACTAGTTTTCAATCTGCCACAGTGAGTATATTTGTCTCTACTAGACTCTGAAGTGGTTTTCTATTCTGCTGTTTCCCTCACTGCGTACAGAGATGTTTGATGTGCACATTCTATGTGTGAGAGGCCTGCGTTTAACATTTGAAAATCATGTTTTGACCAAAGGAAGGAGTGAAGGACCACACAAGGCCGGATAACTTGGGGATATGTGGGTAGTGCTTATCCTATTTAATTTTTACAAAAACCAAGAAGTTTAATATTTAATATTATTATTGCTATTCTACTAGATGAAGAAATATAGATTCAATAAGGTTAAAAATTTTGCCCACAGTCATCTAAATATTATGCGGCAGATTTAGGATCAATTGGAGCTCAGGGCATACTATTTTAACATATAGGATATCAGAATATGCTACTCCCGGTGTACATCTTTGGTGTATTTCTTCAACAGACTAGTCTGAGATTTGCAAACAAAGTAGTACCTCTGAAAATCCCTCTCATAAAAGATTTTCTCTAAAGAAAATACATTAGTAAAATATCTATGCCAGGCTACTTTTACTATTTAAGAGATTTTTCTTTGCATAAGAATAAAGCTTTATTCACTACTCAATTCTTCCCCTCCGATTCCCCTAACTTGGTACCACCACCACCCTCCGCAAGCCCCAAGCCCAGGTTCCTTTCTGTGTATTAATGTCTGTCCTTGATTTAAGTCTCATATTTTTGTGGGACTCCCACAGGTACGTATAAAATGAAAATGGGTTTTGTCTTGCTAATTTATCTCATGCCAACTTGATTTGTCCTCCAGCCAAAGAACCTAGGAAGATAGGGGAGAGCCCTTTTTTCCTCCTTTGTGGATCTGAACCCTGGTCTATACATGGCTGACACCTCGCTGAATTATGGGCCAAGATGCTTTAGAAGTCTAGATCTTTATATTCTGCCCACATCTTCTCTGCAAGACCCTTGATAAATAGATACCTTCTTCCATCTGACAGGACCTTGTATCCATGTTCCTACTATTCATTTTCTTTTCTGGCTCATTTTCTGTAATCTCACTGTAGGAGAGAGATCCTACTCTTTTGCCCTCAGAGATGCTATATTCAAGTTTGAGAAATAAAGCAGCAGTAGACAGAATCACAGGGGGAAGAGCACACAAATTACTTATGCCCACCGGTGCATCATAAGAGAACAGGTACCACATAACTGAATGCGACATAGAAACTTCTATACCAGGCATGTCCAATCCACAGCCCACAAACTATATACTTCCCAGAACACCTAATAATAGGCCCCACAAGACCATAAACTTTTAACATTATTATGTGGTTTTCATTGATATTTTTCGTAACTCTTGTGTAGTCTCCTGCATGGACTGTGGAGGGGATAAGGGAAAACTGTGTAGCAGTGTAGCGCCAACTCTGCACCCTGGGACAGACACAGTGAATCAGATAGAAAGCTACATATGTATTAGAGGTGACATGTGCAAATGGAACTTGGCAAACAAATCACAGGGATTGCTGGCCATAGTATTCAGCCTACCTACGTGTGTGGGTATATTTGCGACTCCACTTTCCATCAACATAAACACATTACCTGTGAATTTTCAAATGGAATGTTTATAGTTGCAATCAGATATTCACCTCCAAGAAAAATTTGATGATGTGTTTTTATTAGAAGTTTTTAATTTTGTCGTACTAGGGATTAAACCCAGGGCCTTTGTGCTGAGCTGCATCTCCAGTCCTCTTTTTTTATTTTGAGACAATTTCTCCCTAAATTGCTATGGTGCCCAGGCTGGGCTCAAACTTTTAATCCTCCTGTCTCAGCCTCCCAGAGTACTGGGACTTTTACTAGACTATACAACCTGCCTTTCCAGAGAAAATTATCCTTCTCTTCACAATCACCTCTTCCTCATATCATCACTTTTTGGAAAACAAAAAATATATATATTTGTGAATAACTACTTTCCAGCCTGAAGCATGTGAAGAGTTAAAAATTTCTAACAAATAGCTTGAGGACTCACTAAGACTTGCAACCACTTTAACAAAAACAAGGTGGAATAACCCACTATGTTTTTATGTTGTCCTCTTTTTAAAATTTTTGTAACAAAAGTATAAAAAAGAAAGAGCAAAAAAGAAAAAAGGGAAAAATGTATACGTATACACAAGACAGCTAAGATAATTGTAATACTAATTTATATTGGTTTATTGAAAGGAATAGTTAATGTGTAATTGTTTGATCAATCTTACATGCCTATATCTAGTTACCTGAGTAACCACTTTGAAGATCACAATATGTAATACAATAACCATTGTTAATTTCCTGTCACCTTGTTTTGAAATTGAGTATCATTTTTATTATTTTTGTGTTATTTTGCTTATATCTCTGCTTTTGTTCTTTTCTTTTTAAAATAAAATTATATAAATATATATTTTTATATATGTATAAATTTTGTTACTTATACACTAACTATATTATACATTTTATATGTGGCCCAAGATAATAATTTGTCTTTACTCAGTGTGGCCCTGCAAGCCAAAAGTTTGGACACTCACGTTCTCCATCCTCTTCTGGGGGAAGAGGCAGGTGGCAGGGAGGGGGAGTGGGCACGTAATTCTTAGGGGACACAAATAAGTCCAAAGAAGAGATAACAGCCCGAGACAAAGCTTCCCTGGGGTTTGGATTAGTGACGACTCTGGCTGTGTCTCCTACTTGTTAACCTGTGTTGAGCATACAGGAAGAGGCTGGACAGAAGGTAAGCTCTTCTGAAGGGTTGGCCCTGTAAGGTGCATGGAGGAGCCTCAGAGAAAGCCCTTCCCTGTACTTGCTGCTGCCAAGGGCTGCAGAGAACTTTAAAGGCACTCTTTTCCATGTGAAGGTTTGATCTTTTGAGTTTATGAAATAAAATGAAAATAGACTGAGGGCGGGCAACCATAACAAATCTTATTACATGCCAAGCATTGGAGCCACATGTGGTATGAGGCTCAGAGGAGAGCTACAGAGTGAAAGCTTATACAGCACTCACTACAGGATCGGAGTTTGTGCTTACAGAGGACAGAGGTGGCACAGGCTAGTGGAGGCCAGGGGAGAGGACACAGGAAGATCAAGGTTGTCTCATTATGCAGGTATGTCATGGTTTAGATCTAAAGTGCCTCATATGTGTCTCATATGTCATGTTTGGAGGTGGGATCTGGCACTAAATGACATGACCTGACAGAGTATGATCTTGTCCCACACTCTTCCCTTTTCCCTCTTTCCTAGCTGCCCTATGTTGAGTACATTCCTTCCACCATGTCCCTCTGTTGTGCCATTTCTGTCTTGGGGCCCGCCAACCGTCTACTAAATCATAAGGCGGTATGAACTTCTTCATTAAACTGTGGAGGCCAAGTGTTTTGTTCCCACAACAGGTAACTGATACAAGGTAAAATTTCCCAGGTAGCAGCCACCCATAAGGATCTCTGTATGCAGCTGCTGTCAGAACTCCATCCCTTTGTCCTGTGACAAGGTCTTTCCTAGGCAAAAAGGAAGGTATCAGAGGGAAAAGCCTCTGCCTGCACTGGCTGCTTTCTTCACTAAGGTAGTTATAGATGTAGATTTCTTTTATTAAAGACAGCCTTTCAGAGTTAATCCTGAGTCTGCAGAGGTCTACAAGTTCTCTGAATAACCATACTGAAATAGGCCAAGAAATTATTTTGGGGTGGTATATTTTGGGCTCCCATGTGCCCTCAGTTTGAAGTCCAAAGTTGCATATTCTGAGTGCCAACATTACTGATTCTTCAAAATGTCATCTGGATGTTCACCTTCCTAAACACTGTATTTTGGTCAATTTATGGGTATTACTCTTTAGATATGACATCTTAAGTTGCATATAATCATTTGCAATGGGCTATAGGATGAAAAGTAGCAGACTATTTATCACCTTCCTTTTCACAAAAATAGTTTGCCATTATTCAGCCTAAGATTGAATTAGCTTTCTTGACAGTTTCAATAATTAATGATACATACCAATCTTATATGCAAACAAAAATGTTCACATCAGTTACATAGACATTGTTTATTTCACTGTTCATGGTTTTCCCTAGGCTTTTGGATGAAATGAAACAGAAATGTGTGACCCAATCCTGAAGAATCTATGAAGAGGGAAGCAGCTCAGTACAGTCTCTGTATTTATTTTAATTTAAATGAAGATATCCTTTGTAAACTAGCTAAGCTGAGGCAGCCAGCTGCAGAAGTTCCTAAGGACAAAAAATGTACAAAAAACAAAGATCAGGACTTGATTGATATAATCTAGGAAATATTTTAATGTAGACAGTGTCATTTGAAAGTTTCAAAGTGAATTTCTGAACCATCAAAATAAAATATTTCAATGGCATAAGAAATAAAGCTGTATTTTTCAAAACAAATAAACAAACCTGAATTTGAAAATAAGTCACTTGTGTTTGGTTTCAAAGGGAGTTTAATTTCATGGGGAGATACTTGTTTTAGCAGCTGGTTGCTATTGACTGCATGTGGACAATGATAATACACACAAATGAAATTAAATCATCATTTTATACCAAAATAGCACTAACCTCACCTGAAACTGCTGAGTCTGGAGTACTGAGCTGAATGAACTAGTATTATTCTGGTTGTAGATGACAAAAACTTATGCAAACTTGCTTGGCAGACATAGCTTTCATATACCCACAGGAAGGGCTCCATGGGTGCTCATCAAGCCATCTCTGACTCACTTTCTGCAAAGGGGCATCCCTCTCGCTGCACTGTGGGTGGTATGATCATCTCACAGGCTTATATGGTGTACATGTAGAGATCGGAGGCTCTCCAAAACTCCCAGAGAAGCGCTCATTGACCCATGGTTCAAGCTTATGTCTAAACAATCAACTGTGGCGAGGGAAGAGGCACAATATGATTGGCTTGGCTTAGTAGATACTGACTTCAGAACCAATTGCTGTGGCCACAGGGTGCATTGTAAAGGAAAATGGCAAATCTGATTCAAATTGCCTGTTTGTTCTGAAGCGAAGAAAAATGACCAGAAGATAGGAAGGTGCTCTTTTAGGCATTCTAAAAAATAGACATTCACCATATAAGGGCAACTAACAACTTGGAGTTCCCTTTTTATTCATAAAACACATCAAGCATCTATTACTTTAGGACAAAATCACTATTTCAAATGATTTTTCCATGTGTACTATATGCAAAATTAAGAGCTACCATATTGTCTTTAGGGATCTGTAAATACAGAAAGGACTCACTGCTAATTATGAATATATACCTGCCTCTCTTTCCGAGAAGCTGTCCATAAGCCTTAATTCATGCCAATTAGGCTGCTCCATGCTTCAGCTATGCTCTGGTTGGGTTCATCTCCACCCCATTCCTTTGAGCATTGCTTTATTAATTCACTCTACAAATATCTAATGAATGCTTATTATATGGCAGTTTTTTGGATATAAAAGATAGGTAAAGATAAATAAAGCATGGTCCCTGCCTCATGAGGTGTATCCAAAGGGAACATCAGTCAAGTAGACAGATTACCACGATATTCTGTGGTAATATCTAGGATTCATCTGTTTTGCTTCTGAGTAGCCTCCAGGCATCTCAAAATACTTGCTCATCCCATTCCCTGACATCTGTATCTTTACAAGCAGGGATTAATTTTCATCCATTGATATAGACACAGTTTGAATTGCAAATACCCCTGAAAATTGCATTTTAAATTAACACTGTGGTAAAATAACTGTTCTTATATCATTTCTTGGATGTAAGATGACCATATAGTTTATCTTTCAGGCTGGGTTACTTCTAGGGCCAAAACATGTACTGAGACACCAGGAGAACAAGTATAACCTGAGACTATTCTGGGAAAAGTGGGTCAAATAATCATTTTAAACTTGATAGGAGAGACTATAGAAGTCTCTATTGAGAGCGGGGAGGAAGGGCATTTTAGAGAAGAGTGAGAAAGATGGGGTCCAAAGAAAATCCATTTCTCTTTTTCACATTACCATCAAAGGCCACAAGTGGGGCCAGGAAGATATTTAGGATGAAAGAGATTGTCTTAGCTTGGAACCTGTCTTGGTCACTTTTCTCTCACTGCTGAGACAAAATACCCAACGCCCAAAATGAAGGAAGGAAAGGTTTATTTAGCTTACAGTTTGTGGAGGTTTCAGTCCATACTTGGCTGGTTCTGAGGCAGAGTGGCACATGGCAGAGGGCAAACATTCATGGTGGCAGAGCACAGCAAAAGCAACCAGCAAAAGGGAGGAATGGCTGCAAACAGCCTCTTTTTCTCCCTTACCTTGTAAACAGCCTACCCCCACCCAGGGGGCATGTAGCTCTCACACAAGGTTCATGTCCTCCTCTTTCACAGGCTCAGGATGTATACAAAGCAAGCACCCTGGTTTCCTGCTGAATCACTCAGCCAAACCTCTAGACTCCCCAAGTTGACACAATATATCAACCATAACATTCCACCCCTTGTCAACTTGGCAACCAGACACATTTCTTTAAACCAATTTCCAGATACAAAGACATGCTTATATGAGAACCATAACAGAACCATTTGCTTGGGAGTCACTGAGTATCTGAGGTATAGACAAATGGTCAAGACTGTGGGTGATTTGGAAGTTATCCCATGAAGGGAATGCTAAAAGCTGTGCTCAGGAATTGGTGCTTAAACCTTGTCCTTATGGAATCTGGTGGACAGCAGGTTGTGGCAGGCTATGAGGTACTCAGGAACTCAGGCTTGAGTACGCTCCATCCTCAGGCATGTTTGTGAATGGAGGCAGAGGAGAGAGGGAGAGAATAAAGCCTTCAGGCAATATAAGGAAGGGACTAAACAGAAAAGTACAAATAAATTTCACTCACCTTTCAATTTTGTCTTAACAGAGAACTCCATAGAAAGACTAGGGCTGTGAGGTGTGGTGATGGCAAATATGATGGGAAATTCATTGACAGTGGAAAGAAGAGCAGAGGGAGATTTGACTAGAAACTGTACACCTTTAGGAAAGATGGCAATACTCCATTACCTACAGATCAAGGCATCCATTCTCTTCTGCCTAGCAAGTAAGGACCTTGTGGTTTGTACTTTCACTATTTCTACATAAAGCAAAGACCTGGGCAGCAGGGAATTCCTTTGAGACCATGAACCTGTGAACTCCTCAGAGCAAACAATGAGTTTTTATTCATGAAGATAAATTATTAGAATCATTCTCTACTTAATGCAGTATTACCAAGTAACATTACAGACTTTGTTAGCAGACATGGAACAGTTCTTACAGACTCACTTTCCACCTGAACTCAGTAGTCTGTTGAGCCTCAATGTGTGGTCTATGGTTGGCCCTGGGCATTTTCAGAAGGTGAATAATCATCCAGGAAAACTCTCTTGTCCGTCTTAAAAATCAGCATGCCCCTGGACACTTTTTCTTCTCTTCCCACCAGCCCACCCCAACCCCGACCCCTGCTGCTTGCTGTCTACATAAAGTGAATCATGTTCTCTGAGAAATTACCAAAAAATGAGGAGCACTTCTATGCATTGTTAAACATCATCTATTTTTCTCTGGGTAATAGCGGTCACCAGGTTCCCATTCACTGGAAATGCGAGGTAGCATATTTCAGGCACTTGCTTTTGAGTCCTTTGGCTCTTCTTGGCTCTTCTTATTTTAACACTGTCCACAAACCAAAGTGAGTATCTGTTAATATTTCCCCAGACCACTATTCCAGAAGAGGAACTGCTTGATATTAATCACAATGTCAGAAGTCTTTCGTTGAGAATTCAAGAGGCTAAGGTGCCTGTGATCCAACTTCTGTTTAATTTTTGTTAATCAAAAAAATTGCCTGAAGAGTTTGTTTGCGAGTCAAATTCCCCAAGATTCTGACTCAGTGAGTCTGGAAAATAGGACCCAGAAATTTTCACTGTTAACAAGCATGCCAGCTGATTGTGGAGTGGATAGCCTGAAAAATGAACTTCATAAAACTTGGAAATATTGGTTTCTAAATTATTACTAATGAAATCAGTTGATAGAGTACATTCAGTCATGCATTTGTTCATTTGTCCATTCATTTATTCAAGTACTTACTGTGGTCTTACTATATGTCTCCTGATCTGATTTTCCATTTCTCATGACTTTTAATTTAAATTCCATTGTCAAGTTTCACTTTTCTTGGGAGGGTTGCCAAGGGTGAGGTTCATAAGAGACGAGGCAAAACTGGCTGTAAAAGTGGACACTCCAGCTGCAGGCCAGAGGTGGGAGGGATGACATCTAGTCATTGGAAACCATCTGGTAGGAAGCAAATCTGATGATTTGTTCACCTAAAGAACTTCACTATTTATCTAAGTCTCCAGAGGGAGTGATACCTAGCCCGATCATGTGTGAAACAGTTTCAAGTATTATGAGAGAATGAAGATTTCAACATGTGTGATCAGAAAACTGAATAAGGTCTTTGTTAGGGTAGCAAGCATGTCTCCTTCTGTTTTTTCTTTTTTTGTTTTTTTGGGGTTTTTTTTTTTATTCTGGCAGTATGACTGATGATCGCTTGAATTTTCTTGTAACTTGTGAAGATTGTTGTGATCCATGTGAAATGATGTCTTATAAATATTCCACATAGATCCAGCCTCCATGTCCTCAGGACTCTTGAAGTCCTTTTGGAGGATACCAATCCCTTGGCTCAAATGCAAGTTCTATCTCAGGCCTAATCACAAATCAAAGTGTTTAATGTAGGGTCCTTCTAAGAGGCCTCAGCCACCCTTGGATAGGAACATGTGTATATGCCAGTCCTGAATTTATGTTTGTAGTCTTCTTTGTGGGAAGAATGATAGGATTTTATAAAGATTTTATGAAGAGATGATGGAGAGCGAGAAGTCTTCCTGAGAAGAGATAGATATAAGCCGCACACCACCTACTGATCTTACATTTTTTAATAGGTTTGTCTACAGACAACTTGGATAACTCAAATCTGGGTATAATGTGTGTATATGTTTGTTGGAATAGGGAATAGTGCAACATGAGCGTATGGTTTGGCAAGGATATAGATGTGAAGTGTGTGTGTGTGTGTGTGTGTGTGTGTGTGTGTGTGTGTGTGTTATGAAGAATAAAGTAGGGCAATATATGAAAAAGAAGTATCTTTGTCAGTTTTCTGTGGCTACAGTGAAATACCTGAGAGCATATAATTTATAAAGAATAAAGGTTTATTTAGGTCATGGTTCTGGGGGTGCCTGTATCCTTTAAGCTTCTAGTTAGCATGGAGCCTTATGCTGTGTCATTACATGATAAAAAGGCAGAACGGGTCACGTGGCAATAGAAGCAAGAGAAAACAGGAAGCTGAATTTACTTTTGTAACAATACACTTCTGCAATAACTCCTGCCTGTGAGGATTAATTCATTCTCACATCAACATTAGTGTCTTCATGAAGGCAAAACCCTTATGACCACATGCTTCTTAAATATCTCATCACTTCTCAAAACTGTTACATTGAGAATCAAATTTCAACATGAATTCTGGAGACAACAAACCACATCCAAACTAGAGCATTTCAGCCCAGGCTCTTCATGTCCTCAGTGCAAAATATAGCCATTCCACTGTAATAGCCCCAGAGGCCTGAAGTTGTTCCAGCACCAACTCAAAGTCCAAAGTACAGAGTTCCACCTGAGATTCAGCCAAACTGAAGCCTCCTTGAGAGCTGAGCCTGGGAAATTAGACAAGTTACCTACTTCCAAAGTACAATGGTGGGACACAGTGAGAGTAGACATTCTCTTTCTATAGGGGAGAAATAGGTCAGAAGAAAGGGCTAATAGGTTCCACACACATCCAAAACCTCTGTGGATTGTCCTCATCTGCAGTGCCTTAGGTTTGAGGTGTGGCTTAGTACAGAGTTATTTGCCAGCATCCTAACATGGTACCTTGGCTTCATAATCCTGGAAAAGTGAAAGCACATCAAATAGAAGAACACCCAAGGTTTTTCTTAATAACTAGCACTGGCAGCTGTGTTTTGAACATGTGTTACATGGAAGGCAATGTGACATTTCTACATCCAATCCCCAACACAGGGCTATAAATTATATTTTCCCCATGTTTTCTGTATTAGGAAACTGATATTCAAGGAGAATATATAACCATTTACTCTTTTCCCAACCATCTTGCTCACACCTGGTTAGTGAGAACCATTCTGATGGTGAGGGATGATGAAGACTAACACTTATTAAGTATGTGTGTCATGTTTTGAATATGATTTGTTCTCTCCAAAACCAGTGTTGAAATTTGATTATCGCTGAGGCAGTGTTGAGAAATGAGGCCTAATGGCAGGTGTTTGGGTCATTGGGTGAAGCCATCATGAATGGATGAGTGCCACTCTCATGGGAATGGGTTGGTTGTTTCCGGAGTTCAGCCTTTTTTCACTCCTATGCACACCTGTTTACACATTTTCTTTCCCCATGAGTTGACACAGCACAAGGCCCTCACCAGATGCAGTGACCTGATTCTTTTTTTTAAAGACAAAAGAATGGAGACATATAAACCAGAATAACACAAAAACAATAAAAGAAATACAAAATTATAGAGAAGATAGTAGGGAATTAGCACTGGATGCTGTATTACATAATGTTATCTTCACATTTGTTAACACAAAAACAATAAAAGAAATACAAAATTATAGAGAAGATAGTAGGGAATTAGCACTGGATACTGTATTACATAATGTCTTCATATTTGTTACTCAGCTATACAGATGATGGCTCATTCAATTAATCAATTTTCTCCACCCTCATCTCCATTGTTCTCCCACCCAATCAGTCATCTTCCCTCTGATAATAACTGTACTTTTTGGTTTATTTACTCCTTCAGGCTCTCACATTGGGAAGAGACATGGCTGCTTCAAATTATGCTGTAACAAACATGGGTGTACACAAATTGCTATGGCAGGAGGTGGAAAAGCATCCATCCTCAAAGACGGTAGATAGGCAGGGAACCAGGTTCACTATGGTCAAGCCTCCATTGACAAGCCCTCAAGTCCATCAGGGTCTGGTCAAATTGGTGGGGTTACCCGTGAACCACCAGGCTCCACCTCAATGCAGTGTGCCCAGGGGGCCAGTCGAGTCCAAGGGGTCACCCCCAAGGACTTCCGGGTTCCACCCCATTGCTGCACTCCTGGAGGCCCAGTCCAGGACCTCAGGGTTTTCATGTATCCTAGAAGGAGCCCCCTCCCCACTCAGGCTGCTGAGCTCCCTGTCTAGGCCCCCAGGGTCCCCTCATAGACCACTAGTATCTCCCTACAGGCCGCCTATGACTCTTTGGAGGCTATCCCCACTCAGCTAGAGTACCAGGTCTGCACCCTAGTTCTAGGTCTTTGCCTCCTCTCACCTCTTGATCTCCAGTGTTACTGCTCTCCACCCCTTACAGCTGGGCATTGGGTGCACTTACAATCCTGGGCACAAGTGGCATGAGGTCTCCCCCACCCGTGCTCACTGAGGTAGTCAAGAGTGTGTGCTAAGCTTAGTTATTAATTCTAGGAGAAAACTGGAGGATTTTCTCAGGGCTTCTGTGTAGTGTATGTTGTCTCTTGGACTTCAGGACTGCTGCTTTTCATGTAATTTGTCGCTATGGGTTCATACAAGGTTCATATATGCAAGCAGTATGAAATCCCTCTTGATGCTCATATTAGTAGTTTAGGGGGAGTCCTGAAGCCTGTGGACTCATCCCGTTGCTGTTAGGAACACGTGTTGAGTGCACAGGTTGCCAAGATTCAAGGTGCTCACAGAGGGAGTTCAGGGTGGGAGCTGAAGCCTGGTAACTCAGCTTGTGCTTCCTGCTTGGTGTTGGAGTGAGAAGAAAATTGGGCTGTGTGATCCACCTCCATCTGCAGCTCTCTCTTACTGTTGTGCTCCAGTTCCCGTTTGTTCTTTGGCTGGATCCCTGGGAGTTGCTGTGGCCCCGGGGTTGCTGCCGCTGCTCTCTGCTACTCTCTGCTGGTAGTTGCTCACACACTGGAGAGGTAGGAGGCCACAGCCTCAGGGCAGGCATAGAGCAGGCATAGGGCTGTGTACTGGTTGCTTTGACTCTGCCTTGCCTATAGGCACTGATTAGAAAGTTTGCTGCAGAGTGGGCATGCTGCTTTAGTGGCTGTTGTAACTTTTCATCCTCACACTGGCTTCGACAACACCTCCCATTGCTGCTGCCTCTTTTCCAGGCTGCACCTTCTCCACTCCAGCTTAGGCACAGTTCTCGGAACTCTGCTCTGCCCTGGCCGTCAGGAGGCTCCCATGAGCATGGGCCTCTGAAGCTGAAGCTGCGAGTGCTGGAATGAGGGAGCAAGCCGAGAGTGTATATGGAGCGGTGACTCCCTCCTTCTCTGCCTCCTCTTCCTCTAGCTGTACCATGGCAGCCCTCTGAGTTTTTCCTCCAGGAGAGGTCTTGTTTGCTCTTTCCGAGGGTTTCAATTGTTGTTTCAGATCCTTCCTGGGTCTAGGGGACCCATTTCTCTCCTTCTTGTCTTTCTCATGTTGCTATATTCCAGTGTTTGGGTGGTGATCCTCCAGGAGGATCTTTCTCTGCTGCTTACCCACTCACCATCTTCCCAGAAGTGTGTGACCTGATTCTTGAACTATCCAGCTTCCAGTACCATCACCAAAATAAAACACTATTCCTTGTAAATCACTCAGTTTTTGGTCACTCTGGTATTACAATTGAAGTGGACTAAGACAACATGTTACTGGTATTTCCTCATTTGATACTGACAAAAAAATTTGCAGAGTAGATACTTTTACTACCTCCATTTTTGAGTAATGAAACAGACCTGGAGAGGTTAAGCACTAAATTCATACAACTGGATATGGGACAAGGATTGTTTACTGATAAAATAGTGATAAAATATTAAAAAGTGGTAAAATAAATCTTGAATTTAGGTTTATTAGTCTCCAAACATGGAACTTTTATCACTACTCCTTAAATATTTGGTTTAGGACTAGCCAGATTCTATTATAACCAGAAGCTTCAAATAACAATAGTATAAAATGAGAAACGAATTTATTTTTCACTCACATAAAAATCCTGGAGGTAGTAAATCTGTGATTAGTTTAGGGTTATGTCATGTTAAGGATTTCAGAGACATGTTTTTCTGCTCTGCCTTCCTTAGTGCATAACTTTTGCATATGGTCCAAAATGGTAGTTTGAGTTCAGTCATTATGTATGTAGTTCAGCCAGCAGGAGAGTGGACAAAGAGAAGGGTATGCTTCTGCCCTTTGAGGGAATTTCTTGGAAGTAACATTCCAAAGTTGAATTAAAACTCATTTTCTAAGACAATCAATAGCTGCAGTAGCTTTGTGGGTGGCTGAGAAAGGTCACCTTTGTTTTTCAAAGTGAAGGGCCCAGTTTAATAGCAATTATTATGAAATGAAGGACAGATGTTAGCACACAACTAACAGGCTCAGCTCGAATCAGCAGATCTGATCTGGTTATTTGGACAAATCAATTAGTAAACGATGAAAAGTAAAAAGTGGACAATTGAATCTAGCAAATTGTTTAGGTTTCAGTTTTCTGCATATTTTTGGTGCTTCATTTTTGTCCAGATGTTAGCCTGTTTGCCTGGCTATAAATACCCATCTTAAGGTGATGGTGTAGTCACTATGGAAAACAGTTCAGCAGCCCCTCAAAAAGTTTAACCTAGCATTACTGTGTGATATACCAGTTTCATTCCTAGGTAAGTATCTAAGGGAACAGAAACATATGTGCACACCAAAATGTGTACACAAATGTTCATAGCAGCATCATTTATAATACCCAAAGAGTTGACAGTCCAAGTATCACAACTGATGAGTGGATAAGCAAAATGAGGTATACATCCATACATAGTGAAACATGACTCAGCAGTAACAAGATACGAAGTTCTAGTACATGTTAGTCATGAATGGATTTTGATAATATGCTGGCTAAAAAAAAATAAGGCACAAAGGAACAAACTGGATGATTCCATTGATGTGAAATGTCCAAAATAAGAAAAGACAAAAACTAGATTAGTGGTTGCCAAGGAATGAAGGAAGGGAGAATCAATTTTGAAGGTTCTTTTGGGGGGGAGGAAGATGTTCTCAGAATAGTGGTAATCACTGTATAACAGAGCAAGTACACTAACGACCACTAAATTGTACATTTCACAATGATGGATTTTTTGTTATGTGAATTTATATCACAGTTTTAAAAATACCCATTTTTGGTTTCATGTTTAGTATTTTAAAGGAAAAACTCCAATAAATAATAATTATGTGTATGCATTTGGTTAAGTCTGGTTCTTATAAGTAACATATTAATTCTGGCTTTTGATTCCTATGCAGTATAATCAAAAATATTGTGAGTGTGTAAATTTTTGTTTGCTTGTTTATTTTTAAATTGCTATAGCAAAAGACAAGTTGCCACTTATTCTCCTCAAAATATTCTCCCTCCATTCAGAACACACTCACTGTGACCACTTTCTGAAGCAGTGCTGGGAGTTGTCTGCTGTGAATGTTTTTAGTTGCATTGTCATGGCTAACTTAATATTCTGAATCAGTTCAAAACATTTATGGAAATTTCTGTAAAATAAAAACTTTGTGGTACATCCCCATGCGTCTTATTCACTGGATCTATCACTGTGCAACTGCTGGTTTTTCCCTAAACTCAAAAGGACAGTGAAAGGTAAATGTTTTGAACTGATTCAGAACAACAAAGCAGCACAACAGCATAATTAAAACTTACAAAAGAGGACTTTCAGAACGTCCTCAGAAATGGCAAGAATAATGGGTTGTGTGTTTGAAACACGGAGAGTATTTTGAGGGAGATTAATAGCAAAGAGTCTTTTATCGTAATAAACTTTTAAATATAAACATTTCATATTTTTCGTTCTCTCATCATAGCCTCAGAATCATATTTCATATTTTAGATACAGGAACCCAAACATGTAAGTAGGCCTAGATTTTGAGTTTTTCCTAAAGATAATTGTTACTATATGATGCTTGTATTTGCCCAAATTCACACTGAAACCCTACCACCTAATATGATGGTACTAAGAGGTACAGTCATTGGGAGTTAATTAGGATTGGATGAAATCATGAGGGTTGTCCAAATCTGCTTTCTGGTCCTATAGCAGAATATCTGAGAGTAGGCAATTTATAAAGGACAGAGATATATTTGGTTCATAGTACTTCAAGTCCAGAAACATGGCACCAGCATCTGCTCAGCTTCTGGCACAGGCCACATACTGCTCCATGCATGGCTGAAAAGCAAAGGAGAAACTAAGCACATGAGTAAGAGAGGGAGGAGACAAAGGAACCGACCTGCTTTATTATAGCACTTTACTTTCATAAGAATTGATCCAAGTTCATCAGAACTAATCCAGTCTCATGCAAAATATGTTCATCTCTCATAAGGCCCCATCTCCCAATGCCACTATGTTGGTGAGCAAATGTCAGTGAGTGTTTGGTGGAGACAAACCACAACCAAACCAAGGTGAGGATTAATTCTCACTTTGGGATGGGGTTATTGTCTCATAGAAATCCTAAAGGAGCGTGCCATGTGAGAACACAGCAAAAGCACTGCCATCTATGAACCAAGAAAAGGATCCTCACAGGACATCAAATCTGCTGGTGTCTTTATCTTGGACTTCTCAGGCTCCAGAACTGAAAAATAAACACTTCTTTTTAAAGTCTGTGATCTACTATTGCAGCAAACCAATGGCTACCCTCCTACATCTCTGCACTGCACTGGGGATGTTGAGATTGTCAAATCCTTGCTGCTAGGAGAGTATATATTTGTTACCCATTGCCCCAAACTCAGTTTAAAACAACATCCATTGCTGTACCATTTCTGATCTTTAAATCTGAGAACAGCTCAGCTGGGTGATGTTGGCTCAGGGTCTCTCCTGAGATTTTTGCCCAGCTCTCCACCAGGGCTCTGGTTCTGAAAATGTGCTTGGGGATTACAGGGATGCTGCAATCACAGGCTACTGGCAGAGGATTTCAGCTGTTCCCCTTTTGAGCCTCTCTACAGGCCTGCTCCCAGAGGGCTTCTCCACCAGAGTGAGTGATACATCTAACTCAGAGAAAGCACAGTGCAAGCTGCAAGGCCTTTAATCTAATTTTAGAAGAAGTGGCACCTATGATGCCATCCACATTCTCACTGATCACTAGGTCACACAGATCAAACCTAGTGCAGTGACAGAAGGGACTACCTGAGGGTATGCATTCTGGGAGGTAGGGTTATGGTGCCATCTTGGAAGCTGGCTGCTTTAGGGAGACAGCAAAACTCAGGCTTGACACACTGCAAACCAGAAACTCAAGAGTAATAGTTTCCACAGTGATACCCATCAGCCAAGTAGAGGTCCTGCTTGAGTCCTACAAAGTGAAAGGCGCATCTGCTCACCGGGTCACCCATGAGAGCACCAGACATTAGTGCTGCTCTGAAGCTGTCACTGAGTATATCATTCAGGAAGTACGGAGCACCATACCAGAATGAAACATCTGAGGCCACTCTGCCCTGTAGCTTGCATGTGTCTGGGCAGGACTCTTGTCCTATCCAAGCCTCTGTCTTCTTCTTTGTGAAAGACACAATAGGCTTAGGGCAGGGTTTTTCAACCTGGGTTCCCTGGGCCTTCAGGAGCCCAGGATATGTGGTCGGGAAAGCTCTAGCTTTATCAGGACTCCTTGTAAGAGTTCATTTAGGAGGAAAACAGCACACTGCTGATTAAAGGCAATAAAGACAACAAAGGAAGTGTAAAAGCCATGGCACTCTGTCTTCACTTTTCAATGTCCCAGTCTCCAAATCATAAAGCCATGCCCAGGAGATCGCTCTCAGTCACACAGACGATATGTAAAGAATCTGCAGTTCTGTTCTGTCCTGTGGTTGCCTAACCAGACAGAAATTGCCCTTGTATCAGATGCCACAATAACTGTCATTCAATCACTTTCTTGTTGCTGGAAGGGAAGGGGAGTAATCATAATAGAAGGCTGGAGTTTGCAGCGCTGACACAGGGCCAGCGATCTAGATGGAAAGTGAAGTATCTGTCAGTCACCCTCTGGCAGAGGTACACAGGGTAGGAGCCAGGGCTGGGAGTGGGAGTGGTTTGGGGCGGTACCAGGAGTCCTCTTGGCTCTGCTTCCCTCACCTCTAACTGCCTCCCAGGGTAGCTGAGACAATCAGTGAAATCAGAGCTCCCTTGGAACAAATACGAGAAGAGGCTTGTGTACTATGTTTGGGGAGAGGGGTGGCACTGAGAACACAGGGAGGGAAGGTCCCGTTGGACAGGGCTTGACTCTTTCCAACTCCCTCTGGCTGTTATCATGAGGAATTTGGGCCTAGGATTGCCAGATTTTCTTGTTTTTCACCAGAAGCCAGAAGCACATATTTTAATAAGAAATTTCCCAACTTTTAAATTACTGTGTAGACCAAACAAAACATATTGCTGGAGCAAACTAATCCATTGATCACCACTTTGCAACTCCTGGATTCAAAATGAATGGAATAAAAATTTCATTTTCTTGAGTGTTTGGCCTCTGGAGACAATTACTGATTACTCACTCCAGTGCCTACTGTAAGCCCTGCGCAGAGATCCCAGAGTGTGTGATTTAGCCCCCTTCTTGCCCTCAGGACTCTTTTTCTCTCTTATTCTATCCATGGGTGTCCAACCTTTTGAGTGCCTTGGGCTGCACTGAGCAAAGAGAAATTGTCTTGGTCATCATATGAAATACATATCATAGTTGAGGTATATAAGTAGCAAGATTTTTGCTTGCATATATTTTTATATTTTTTTCTTCAAAGAAAAATAAAAGAGGGTGAGCTGCCCATGGGCCACCAGTTGAACACACCTAGGTGCTCTGTCTGTGAGAAAGTGGGAAGAAGAAAAGCAGAGGGGAAGGAAAACAGGCCTGAATAAAAGTTGTGCAAGTGTCTCATTCTATAAGCAGGGATCCAGCTGTGCCCCGAACACACCCTCTCTGAACCCTGAGCACTAACACAGAGCTCATTACACACTTATTCGAAGAGCCTCTGTGACTTTAGTATTGTATTACTGCTCTTGTAACATTTCTGTAACGTAGAGAAATGTTTTTTTATCACATGAGGAAAAATGTCTTTTTATCACATGAGGAAACTGAGGCCTAAAAAGACTAAGTAACTGAGCAAGTTCATAGAGCTCTCAGGCAACGGAACTGAGATGTGAATCCATATATGCCCGACTGCATAGTGCATGCCATTAACACATGAATGAGTGAATGAATGAGTGGAGGAATGAATGAGCTGGCTGAGGCCTGCTTCCACTCTCCTTCATCTTTCACCTGCCAGAACCCTTTGCCTCTCTCAACTTATGCGCTGGTTCTGAGACTTAAAGACCAGAGGTACACGTTTGTAGATTTCCCAGGTGATCCTCGAGCCATCGTTCCTCTTGCAGCTCAGGTGCTGCGGTCTGTCCTGGGCCTCCCGGGCGCTGTAACCGTGAGGACTCCTGCTCCCCTCACTCCTTGTCACATCAGCACACTCCTCATCATTTGCCTTTGACACACATTGCATGAAGGAGAAAGAGTCAAGAAGGCAGCATGTTTTACAGATCAGGGAAGGTTTTTATTTACCAGTGTGAGTGTTTCTGTTATTTTTCTATGTACCCTAGTGTATAATCAGAGCTCATAAAAGTGCTACTGTGTGGGAGGTCCACATTTCCTCTCGATTAAGTGTCCCCAGATGTTCCTAGATACTCACACTTCAGGCCTCCCCGCCCACCGCATTCACCTTTCAGCCTCGCTGTTCCTCCCTGCTTCAGCTGAGGGGCCGGCGCGGCCCACCCTGCGGTTGGCTAATCAGTCCCCATTCCCCAAAGTTCCAACTCCACGTCGGCCTGAAAGTCTGTTGGATCCTTGATGTGGTTGGGTGTCAGCTGTCTTCTCTGATTGAGATTCCTCCTTCATGAGAAACTGGTGCCCATCCGCAGTTAGATTTCCTTCTGGCTCTGGAAATCACTCCCTGAGTGCAATCACAGAAGCCTTGTGTGGCACATGCTGACCTCATAGCTGGATAGGGATTCATCAAACATTTTTATATGCATCTGAACCCCAAATTTCAGAAGATGCTATGATGATGCCAGGAAACACTGTGGTCCTCCAGATAGGTCCAGTGGTCCATTTTTGCAAAACATCAGACCCAAAGGAAGGCTCAGAAGGCGTAGACAGAAACCTTTTTGCTTCCCTCCCCAAATCCACCCAAGTTACTCGTTCCTTTTGTGGGCTTAGGGCTCTGGCCTGAGGGCTTTGGCATTTATTACCTAGGAAAGAACATGTTAAGGGTTTTGGATTGAGAGATATGGAGTTTGCAAAAGTGGGGTCAGATTCTGAGTATGCCAGGTCCTAGTTTTGGGTTCTAAAAGAAATCATTGCATTTGGAAGTTTCATTTTCCTCACCCAAAACATAGGACAAGATCAAAAATTGTCTTACAAAATTATTGTGGTAATTAAATAAATTAGCAATTAGCATATGTCCATGTGTCTGGAACGGAGTAAGCATTCACAGATTTTTGTGTGCATGGTGTTTGTTTGTGACATGGCTGAGAGCCCAGGAAAGTGGGAGCTCTGTACTGCTGGGGATGGGGCACGGCTCAGGCGTTCTTGGTGGGGCTGGTCCAATTCATCTGCACCATCACAGGATTCTGGCCGCCAGGATGGCGCTGGCTCTGGGACAGAGGCCACGCACAGGTCCGTTGTTCTTTTGCAGATGACAAGAGAGAATGAGGCAGACGCAGCTGAGAGTGGCGCTTGTTCTTGGTGGTGGTGGTCCACACCTAGGAGGTGGTGGGTTTTCACTGTGCAGAGCTCTGCGTCGAGATGACCCTGACCCCCTGCGTCGGCCACGCGCTCCGCGCCAGCAGTCCTGCGGTGAATCGGCCCGCTGCCGTGAGGGAGCCGCTGGACCTCAGGTTATTGGGCTCTGGGCTGTGCCCTGGAGCAGTTCCCAGCACCATCCCCTGCAGATGCGTGGACCAGACGTGGCGGCCGCTCTGCCCTGTTAAATGATTTTCTGAAATGAAAGAATGAAGATGTTTCCTTTCATCTTCCCTTCTCCTTATTAAGGCGAAAGACATAGGTAAGGAGCTCTGCCGCCACACCTGAGGGACATTTTCTCTTGGCAGAATGGTGGGGCTCAGCCCATCCTAGTCACAATAGTATCCGTTTTCTACCTAACCAAGAAGTTTGGTGTCACTCTTTCCACTTTAAAAAGTTTATTATGAAAAACTTTTAACTGTACAGAATAGTGAAAGGAGCAACAAAATCAACAATTTACCACCTACTTCCAAAGGTTAGCACTTGGCAATATAATACCTGAATGTACATATGAGCACACGGTGCACACACATTTGGTAAATTATTATAGCCATAATTACGTTTCACCAAAAATTCTTCAACAGACATCTGCAAAAGATACTCTTTTATATAACTGTGATGACACTGTGGGCTACATCAAATCAACAATTCCCTAATATCATCTATTACCTTGTTAATTGTAATATTTTTCCAATTATTTCCAAAGTATATCTTGTAACTTTCTTGGGAATAGGGATCCAAACAAACATGCGTTTGGTTGTTAAGGCTCTTCAATCTTTCAAAATCTAGAACGACCACTTCCCTTCCCCACCCTACCTTGGACGGTCATCTTTCCCTGACTACCTGGCATATACAGTGGTACCTCAGTTCAAGAACTTAACGCTTTCCACTCTTCTGGTCACAAATCAAATCGGACAAGAACTGAATTAAATTTCCCCATGAGATCAATGTGGAACCTAAAAACTGAATTTGATTTGCTCTTGTCCAATTGGGTTTGTGACCAGAATCATGGAAAAAGTTAAGTTCATGAACAGAGGCACCACTATACATACACTTTTCATTCTCTTTAATGCTAACTGCCACTCTTGGGCTAAGACAGTGATCAGTCCCTTGGCATTCGAGCTTAAAGACCAACTTGGGTTGGCAGAAGTGTGGAAAACGCCCTGGCAAAGAGGGCAGGACAAGAAAGGGCACAGAAGCAGGAGGGCCTGGGATATGCACAAGGAACAATGAGCCATTCGTGGAACTAGAGGTTCAGAAAGTCCTGCTGTACAACTCAGAGTGATAAAAAACATGTACGAAGTAGCCCATTTCAAGGGAGGACCCAACCTCCTGGCAGCCATGGGTACACTTGGGTCGAGAATTCAGAACAAAGATATCTATACTGTTCCCTTGGATTAGAGCTGACTTTACCTTACAAGGGCACCTAAGAGGTAGGTCGTTTCCCCTTGATCTTCCCCCTTCCTTTCCTATACTTCAGTCACTAGCATCCTGAGTTCACTTCCCTGCCACTTTCTCCACCTTAGCTGCCAAGCCCCAGGTCTCCTAGCTCCATGTTTTCTGAAAAGCACAGCTTCAGAAGGCAGCTGGTCTCTCCTGTTAAACTGATTGACTCTCATAAGCTTGATTCATCATTCCACTAAAATGCACTAAGAATAAGGATGGTAAGAAGCAGAGGCAGATAAAGGGAATAAAGACCCCACTCTAATAAGTAGGACTGGCAAGATCCCCGAGTGATGGGAGGTATGTTTGGAAGAGGGAGTGGGTTAAGTTTGGTCATCAAAGGTTTCTGGATAAGGGAAGGACCTGATTAATAACCCTTAAAGTCTGTCTGTCTTGAAGTGGTACACAACATGGGTTGGAAGGGAATGGTACTCTGGGGAGGTTCAGATGTCCACATCAGCCGGTAGGCAGAAGATGACTTGAAAACACGGCTGCCACTATCCAAAGAGAGGACACCCAGCTCAAGAAGAATAGTGCCAAAGATGAGACTTCAGGAGACACCCCAGGGCTGGGACTTTTTTTTTAAAGTCCCTGAGGAAAAAGGGGAACAGACTCATTGTGTAAGGAAGGAAGAACATCCCTTCCATCTGTAAGAGAAGCTAGCAAAGAAATTTTCCACAAGGAAGGGTTTGGTAACAGTACCCCATGCGGAACTGCTGGGATAAGATACAGCGATAAGAACTGAGCGCGGGACTCTGAACTGGTGCCAGGCGTGCTCTTCCGCCCCAGTTTGCCACCTGCTCATCTGCACACATCTTCCTTTCCTGTGGGTCTCTCCTGCCAGCCACAGAGCGTCTCTCTCGGAACTCTGGGTCACATTCCCATGGCCTCCTGCTCCGTCCATCCCTCTTGGCCTCTTCCACGCCTCAGCTAGTAAAGGAGCTCCAGACTCCTCTGTCTTAAAAAGCCAGACCCAAACTGGCCAACAGCGCTACATCTACACTAAATCTTGCCCTCATTTTCTGTTCTGCTGTAACCTCCTTGAGGAGATTGTATCTTATCTGTGCTTATTTTCTGGCCTCTAATTGATGTTCTACTGCCGCTTGCCTCCTCAGAAGCTGTCCTCTTTAAGGTCTCTGATGATCTTCATACTGTTCAATCCACAGACAGCTTTCCGTCTATATCTTATTTGGAGTCTGCAAGCTATTTGATAATGAATTTCCTGCTTTGCTTCTGATACACCGCGTATCTCTGATTGCCGTCATCCGTCTGTTCCCTCCATGTTTCTCCTCCTTGAGATGTGTTCCCAGCGCTCTCTCTTCTCTTGTTGTGCAGCATTCTTGAGCACAACTTGTATTCTCATGAGTTGCACATCTATACCTCAGCCCCAGACCTCGCTCGGACACTTGGAGTGTTGTCTACCCAGCAATGCAGCTTCTCCTCCACACACACACATGTCTGTACGATGCAGCAGGGGCTACTGTTTTAGGCATTTTAT
Organism: Dinomys branickii; assembly: GCA_004027595.1. NCBI lineage: Eukaryota > Metazoa > Chordata > Mammalia > Rodentia > Dinomyidae > Dinomys > Dinomys branickii. The sequence continues at coordinate 9,237 of PVLD010014777.1, read as the reverse complement.
AAAACATTAACTTATTCACTGCTCCATCTGCTATGGCTTGACAATTTGCCCCCTCCCAAACTCTTGCGGAAATTTAATTGCTGTCATGAGTATTCAGCAATGGAACCTTGAAGAGGTGATTATTAGACCACAAGAGCTCTGCTCTCACAGAGCGTTAGTGTCATCTCGGAGGGAGCTAGGGCACTACTGCAAACGTGGGGTCGTTTTAAAGGATAAGCTCAGCTCCCTTTTCCCTGTCACGCTCATTACTTTTCTACAGATACTCTTGATACAAGGCCCTTGCCAGATGCCGACCTTGATCTTAGGCTTTCCAGTCTCCAAAACTGAATCGATACATTTCCGTTCTTTGTGTGTTACTCAGTCTCAAGTAGTCTGTTACAGCAGCGCCACATAGACAGAGATGACTCAGAACTGAAAATCATCATGACTCCAGCTGAGCTCATCTTCTTCCCAAGCATCAAACCTCCTCCTCCCTACCCCCTTGTGAGGTAGGTCCCGTAGAAAGTTACCACCGTTGGCACAGCTGCACTAGCCAGAAAGGCGGGACTTTTCTTCAATTCACCTCTCCTGATCCCCTCTATGTACAGCTAGTCCCAGGACATGCCCACCCTCCTCTTCTCCACCAGCTCCTCCTGCCTCCCGCTGCCTTTAATTGTGGCCTTTAGGCCATGTGACCTGGATGCTCATAACAGCCTCTGGAGTCTCCTGGCCCTGGTTTGACACCTTTCACATCTTCTCCCTTTCCCTTTCCAAATGCTTTCCTCTAACATCAGTCCAAGCCTATCCCTACCCATACCCTCTACCTTCCTGCTTAAAGCTCTCTCATCCATTTTCTCCAAGATTTTAGGATGAATAAAGCTCTGGGTCATAAGAAATAAGCCTAAGGCGTCTCTGAGATGGCCAACTGCCTCATGCCCTTTCCTCTTCCTATTTCCTCTTCTGAAATTCTCCTCCCTAAGCAAATTTTTCCCTCAGCAGTCTTTTTTAAATTGTGATTTAACCTCTTCTTCCTTAGTATGCACATGTCAGAATCTGTGTGTGTGTTTGTGTGTGTGTGTGTGTGTGTGTGTGTGTGTGTGTGTGTACAGAGTCTACCAAAAAATGTATACACAATTCAGGAAAAGAAAAATAGTATGTTTTCCAACAGATGGTGTTACCCTCATACAGGGGCCCCTGGAGGATGTTGCATATCATAGAAACCCCACTGCACTGCTAGCCCTTAGAGAAGAAACTGAAAATGCATACACTGCAATACTGACGACCAAGGTTGCCCAAGCAGTAGGGGCTGGGAATATAGCTCAGTGGAATAAGCACCTGCCTAGCAAGCACAGGGTCCTGAGTTTGATCCCCAGTACCGCCAAAAAAAAAAAAAACTTTAAAAAAAGGGGCTGGAGATATAGCTCAGGTGAATAAGTGCTTGCCTGGCAAGTGCAAGGTCCTGAGTTCAATCCCCAGTACCACAAAAAAAAAAAAAAGGTTGCCCAAGCAGCAGTTTGCTGTGCTAATAAATGTCTGGAAGCTCATGGCCACCACTTTGATAACCCCTTATAATTATAGAGGCCACAGGTAACTTGTGTTAATTTCATGATGTCTCAGTAAATTTACTATTAAAATATTTGTGCAAGGTTTTCTTTTCCTGAAGTATGTGTGCATTTTTGGCGTGCGCTCTCTCTCTCTCTTTCTCTCTCAGTCTCTCTCTCTCTTTCTCTCCCTACTTACAGTTCTTCATTCCATGTACAGTTCTTTGAATAGTTGATTTATTTGCAGGCTTTATTCCGAGCTGTAAACTGCTTAAGGGACGAGAACAAGCATTATTTTATTATGATTCTCCAGTGTGCGATAAGATTCTGTTGAATAACTGAGAATGAATGAGTAGCAATAAATACTACTGAATAATTGAATAATTGGCAGATAAAGCACGTGGGGTCTAGGATCAAACTATTTCAGTTCAAATTCCACTTCAATTTTTATTTATAAGCTCTGTGACTTTGGGCCAATTTCTTAATATCTCATAGCCCAGTTTCCTTATCCATGCCATTTGGATTAATAAGAGAACTCCATAGGTTCAAAGTGATAATTAAATTAGTTTATATATATCATTAGAAAATATCTAACATGTAAAGAGTGCTTAATAAATTTTTACTGTTATCATTTTACATGGGGAAATCAATTTCTTGTGAAATATTGTACAAGAGCTTTTTAAGAGTAGGTTAAATATTATCCCACTAATTGTTTTTAATTTCATTATTTTTTATGAATTGTCTTCATTGTAGCTAATCTTCAGAGCTAATTTGATTCAGGTAAGGAAAATTTAGCTCAGCTCCTGGCTTCATTATCACAACTTTAAAAAAAAACAGGAGAAACTGAATTAGTGGCATGATCTGATCCTCTTGGAGGTCCCAGATTCAGATGCTTGGGGCATATCATCTTTTATTCCAGGAACTAGGGGAGGAGGTGGGAATGTTGCCACTCGCTTATGCTTAATGCCTTTTCCTGAGTCACAAGAAGCTGGATGATCCAGGTATTTACCCACACCCCAGAGACCCACAAATATTTCCACCCCTGCTCTCTGGCACATTTCAGGGACAGACCTTTCTTTCATTAGTTGGAAAAGGCATGGCAAAGCAAGGGTATTTCAATATTTGTGAAAGCACACCATGAATACTTCAGACCACTTAAATAAAACAGAGAATAAAGATTAAACATATAATTTCTGGCCTAGCCACAGATTTGGAATATCCACGTAAGGACTTCTTATTTCCTATCACTATAACAAAGTATTTCACAGAATAATCTATGAGGAGGTTCATTTGCTCACAGTGGGGAAGGTTGAAAGTCCCAGACTGAGCAGCCTTGTCAGTTCAGCCTCTGGTAAGGGTCCTCTGGAGTGGCAGCTGGCATCGTGGTGGGAGCATATGAGAGGGGAAGGATCACATGGGTGGCAGAAATCGAGAGCCATTCATGGGTCAGGCTCACTCTTCTTACACAAAAGTCCAGCCTCAATTCTTTCCAGGGAAGTGCCTCCAATAGTTTAATAACCTTGTCCTAGTCCCCACCTCTTAAAGGCTCTACCACCTCTGTATTACCACACTGGGTATCAACAATCGAGCACATGGACCTCTGAGGGACAAATGATATCTAAGTTGTAGCACTTTTAAGCACACAGGAAAATGGACTGTGGAATTCTAAAGCTTGTCTTGATTACTGAGAGCATATTTCAGCAGCTGATCAAACAGTATGACAAATTTAGTTGACAAAGCACTGATCAGTTTAAATTCTTCTATTAATACTGCTTTACCTGCATGAACATTTATGTTTGGACCCAATCCAGCTGTTGCTGCTACCAGATGGTTTATAGATGCATGCTGAGACACATCTGAGAGGTAACATCTGGAAATCTTGGAGTCACATTCCTTTTGCTAAAATATCCCTGGGGGCAGAGGGGCCTCAAAAAGAGAAAAATCCAAACCTTTAATGGTTATTGTGAAGGATGGTAGATATTAAAGTTTTTCTGTATTAATTAAAACTTCCATGGAACAAAACAGAAATTCTAATTGAAAACATACTAATTCTGTAGATAAAGGTGAAGCATCTTTCAAAATATGTTGTGAAGACATAATTCTTCATCTTTGTGAGGTTGAAGATTATGAAGGCATCTTTCTTAATGAAAATGTCCAACTATTTATAAGGTTTGACCTCAAAATCATTTAACCAGCAGTGGTGACAGATTAGCACTTACCTCTGTAGGCATGTTTGTTCCAAGAAACCTGAAGCAAATAACCTCTCTGGATGGTTGCAAGTTTTAATGAGATGATGTACTTGAAAGAATTTTGCAAAAAGAATACTGTATAAACTAGGACCACATTAATGCTTTAGTTCCTGTCAAAGACAGACTGCTTGGCCACAATTCACTGGACAAAAGGTAGCCATGGAGTAAAGCAAAGCAAAAATGACTAGCTCAGGCAAGTACAAAATACAACTGCCTATTTTCGCACTAGTTGTCAAACCACTAGAGATAAGAAGTTAGTTTGCAATATAGACCTGTGTTGGAGGTGAAGGATGGTTCTGATTGTTTTCCAACTTTGAAATTATCTAGAATACTAGGCTAACTTGAGACTTCCCTCCTTGTCTTTTAGATTCAGACTTTCTAGGGCCAGAGTTATTTAAAAAGATCAATGACTTTTTAGTTGGGAGTTGTGTGCATAATTATAATCCCAGCACTTTGGGAGGCTGCAGTTTTGGTCCCAGAGCAACTAGTGATTTAGTGACACAGTCTCAAAATTTGAAGAAAGGGATAGGAGAACAGGGTGTAGCTAAGTGCAAAACCCTGGGTTTAATCACCAGTACCACACATACACACACAAAAATCATGCATTCTTATACAAAGTGAGTTCTGAGAATAGACTAAATAATATGCATTTATAGGTCTTAAAAATATTTACCCACAAATGAATGAATAAATTAATGAATGATGACTGGTCCATTACACCTATTTATATACTGCAATGTTTCAAATTATATAAATGCCATTGCTGCATAACAAACAATCCCAAAACTTAATGGTTTAGAACACTAACTTATTATTCTCATGATTTTGTGCACAGGATAGATGGTTCTACTGGTTTTGCCTGAGATCACTTACATGGCTCATTCTGTTCAATTCTCAGATCAGCTGGTGACTTAGCTGATGGCTTTTCTGACAGCTGGGGCTGTCTTTCCCCATATGGTCTTCCATTCTGAGAAGGCTAGACCCTCTTCCTTCCTTAGTGGCAGCTGGATACCAACAAAGTGCTTACCAAGATGCTGCTCATGTTACATTGTATCCCCTTGACTATAGCAGGTTACACAATCATCTCCATGAAACTAAACCAGGAGGTTTAATTCTTTGCAGATTATAAGTACAACAACCCACAACATTGTGATTAATTGTTAATTCATGAAAAATGGCTACTGAATCCATAATAGTTTGTGATCATAATCTCTTCTAAATAAACAGACTGGTTTTTACATCTTCAGATACTCCTGTGAGGGTCCATTAAACAGTGTGAAATTGTGAAATGGTACTTTTAATCAAACAAGATTGGAATCTTCACTTTAAAGGAAAGCTCTATGTGCCAGGAATTTAAAATGTTTGGCCTTACTGACATTTAGGATAAGATTTGACACATTTGGAAAATGCTATTTAAATATTTATTATGTTTTCCACTATACTAAGACTGTGAGTACTAAATGAAGAATGTTTAAAAAGTTAATTCATTACTGTATCTGCACTAAAAGATTAAGAGGCAGAGTTTGTTCTTCTCTTACACATGAAGACCAGGTCACCCTGAATCCTTCAGATCCACTCCTGGCTCCTACAACTTTCATATGGCAGAAATTAAGATGAAGTACCAAAATCAACCTTTGAACAAGTGCAATATGGAAAAAAGCTGCCAAATGACAAATATAAAACCTCTACTGTTACAACTGGTTGAGTTCTTGCTGTACCCTGGGAAGGAACAACAGCAAGAATGAGGAAAAGATAGACAAGAGGAAAAGCTGGCATCGGCTGGAGGGCCTCCTTCTCCGGAGCAGACGAGAGGAGCTTCCCAAGAACAGCAGAGCATTTATTCACACCCTTGAGAGGCTGATATTAGTTTCAGCTTCTCTCTCCCCAGCAATCAGTTAACACACTGAAATGGCTTGTTCACATGCTTCGAGGAGCTCCCGTGTTCTCAGGTTGGCCTCATCCCGCACGTGTAATTACCTTCCATCTTCAGCCACTCCCAACACTCTCCCTCTGCATGTTCATTTTAATTATATAAAAAGATTGTAAAATACTAGGACATGAAGTCTGTTAATCTCTAAATACTTTCCAAGATGCCACATGCGCCTATAAAGTGACAAGAGTATCAGCCAACAACTGGAAAAAAGAAATTGTGGAGGTGTTAGCTTTTGTGACTGCAACAAAATACCTAAGATAATCCACTAAAAAAAGGATAGATTTACTTTTACTCAATATTATAGTACAAACATGTGGAAGAAGCTACTCAGCTTGTGGTGGCCAGGAAGAAAAAATGGAAGAGGAGAGGCTAGTGTCTCAGTACGTCCTTCAAGGGCATAGCTCTAATTATCGGACTTCCTTCCACTCGCCCTCACCTTGTCAAGTTTCTGCCATCGCCCAGTAGTATTACAAGCTGGCAGCTAAGCCTTCAACACATGCACCTTTAGGGGACACTTATCCAAACCATTGCAGCGGATGAGTAAATGTGCACAAGGATCAAGAGAATCTAGAGAATCCTGTTCATAGAGATGAAATAAAAATTAGAAATTTCCTAGTAAGTTGGACATTGTTTCATCTTGATTAATCATTCTAAATGAACTTGGATAACCAATTTGTGTAGAAGACTCTGAGGAAGACATTCAGTTCCTCTCCAAGAGAGCCTTTTCACAAAGATTGACACTACCCAAGTGGTTGGTAGGCAGTTCACTGGCTTGTGGCCACTTGTAGTATCACTCTAGCACACTCGAGTCTGTGTTTTTCCATGATGGCTCCAGAATGAAGTAAACGGTTTTTCAATCCATCTTTATTAATACCTTCCTGTGGTGTCTCTACTATGGTGGATACATTGTGTAAACTTGAGGAGCCTAGAGGCTTGGCTAAGTAACAGCAGTTCTACATTCTGGGGTGAAAAGGACATGCCCTATGGCTCTAGGTTGTAGCTCATTGTGTCATTTTGAGAAATTTACAAGGCTAACTGAGTAACTGAGCAGGGTGCCAGAGTCCTTTGTATTCATGCTGAGCCTGTGCAAGAGGGCATGGAGATTATGTAAATGCTTCATAATCTCACCTTGGGTGAGGGTAGCCTGCTTACAATGTAAGGGAGGAAAAGAGGCTTGTCCCCCCCTTTTTTGCTCTTGCTACTTTTCCTGTCTTCTGCTGCCTTGGACTATTGACCCTGTGCCCTGCTACCCTACCTTGCAGCCAGCTCATTATGAACTGAAACCTCCACAAACTGTAAGCTAAGTAAATTTTTCCTTCCTTAATTTTGGCATTGGGTATTTTGTCTCAGCAAAGAGAGAAAAGTAACCAAGACAGTCTCCTACAGCTTTCTATCTGGTCTGTTTTCTCTTAATATATTTCCACCAGACCATTTCTCAGTTTCTGTTCTGTAGTCTAGCAACCTTCTCTAGCTCCTTTTTGAGTCATAATTTGTCTCATTAACTTACTGAACATCTATCAGAGGACAACTGTGTTGTAATTAGTATACTAGTTATTAAAGTTGTACAGTGGAAGTACAATTGGTTAAGGTAGAGATATTGCCAAATTGTCTTCCTAAAACTTATAAAGTGATAATTGTAGAAGAATATGTTCCTGCATGGTCTTGGCCAACCCAATTCTTCCCCAACATGCTGATAATTCTCAGGATGATTATAGAATGTACCAGAATGCATTGTTCTGAAATAAGAAAAAGGTGAATAGAACAACCTAGGCTTTGTACTTTTTTCCCTCATAGAACAAGATGTTGTGAAACATTTGTGCTCAGTGACCAGAATGTGTTGTCCTGAGATAAGCAGAAGTCTTATGGAACAACCCAGGCTGGATGCTTTTCCTCACAGAATCAGATGTTCTGGAACATTTGTGCTCAGTGATCCCAGTGCCACTCAGAGTATAAAACCCAGGGCAGAATTATCTTGAGGCCATTTACCTACAGTGTGACAGGAGGTATACACAGATGAAATTTCCTCCATCCTGTACATCTTTGCTGGGCCATCATGGACCAACTCATTGTGAATTCTATGCTTTGGTTAACCCACACTGCCTATTTGTGAATAATCTGCTTTCGCTGAGTTACTGCACAAGTGTTCTCTCTTGCTGGACTAGACCTATAGTGTCTGTGGTAACAAATGCCATAAGTAGTAGAAATATCAAGAGTAGTTAGGGGAAGAAACTGACTGCAAAAAAAATTGTGAAGTCCGTTAAAATTTTGGTCATTCTTGATGGGCTTACTTTCTTAGTTACCAATTAATGCCTTCAAGTACAATGCAGAAGAGTATTATTTACCACCTCAGTAATCAGATTAGAAATCGAAGATTTCATGTCCTAACAGAATAATTTTCTGTGCTTTATGTTGATTTTATTATGTTTTTACTATTAAAAAGCCAGTTTCTTCACTTGTGAAAGTACTGTTTCTGTAGATTTTTATTTTCTTCTATGAATAGATTTCTTTTTCACTAGAATTAGGTTAGGTAAATAAACCTTGTTTTTCAGTCACACAAGACCTTCTCTAAATCAGGTAATCAAATCACCTCTGATAACCTTTTGGATTTTCCCCTCCCAAGATCAGTTCTGAGGTTAAAAAAAAAAATTACATTTCCAGAACAATATTTATACTTTAAATTACCTGTGAGAAAACCCCTAATGCCCAGGGAAAATGGTGACTTGCTATTCTAGCTTACAAGTGAAGAGATGTTAGAAATTATTAAATTTGTTTGTTGTGCTATATATTTCCTAACTAACAAATTTGTAGTAAGAGCTGTGTGAGAAGAATTATCAAATCACAAAAAATACTTAGCCTTCCCTGAATTTAATTTGAAGAGATAAAATATTAAGAAAAAGCATTTTTCCTCAGGAAAAACTATTGATTAAACACATATGAAATAGTTCTACATTGAACCTCAGAAGAAAATTTTACTTCCGTACATCTAATATTAGTTAGTATAATAAATTCACCAGATTTTCAGTGTTTGTCATCTACAAATAATTTTTGTTTCACTCTAGTGCTTACCTAAAGACTCTTCAATAAGTTACAAGGAGATTCTCAGCATTTATGGAAACAGTTACATCAGGAACTTTTGACTACTGATACTTCAAAGGAGATTCTTGGATACAGACATCCAAGCTCACTCAGACAACTAAATGGAATTTCTAGGACTCATTTCAGTCAGAAAGCAAACAGCTTCATAAAGGCAAACTAGTGATGGAAAATCCAACAGCAAAGAAGTTAACTACATAGTCCATTAAACTTAATAACTGAGGACTTCCGGGAAGATCGCGACCAAAAACCACATGATCATCTCAATAGATGCAGAGAAGGCTTTTGATAAAGTCCAACATACATTCATGTTAAAAACCTTAGAAAAAATAGGAATAGATGGCCTCTACCTCAATCTGATCAAAGCCATCTACAACAAACCAACAGCCAACATCATACTAAATGGACATAAACTGAAAACCTTCACTTTAAAGTCAGGAAC
>PVLD010014776.1:36165-51119 GCA_004027595.1 Dinomys branickii | reverse complement strand
CCCCTTCCCTTCCCTTCTCCTCTCCCTTTCTTCCTTCCCTGCTCTCCCCTCTCCCTTCCCTTCCCTTCCTTTCCTTTTCCTCTTCCTCCTCTGTACAGCACTGTTCACATCATCGATGCACAGCAAATGCTAATAGGGAAGACTTTAAACACGCTTAGAGGAAACTATTTTACTGACCCCTTTGCAGCTCTCACCGCCTGCTCCCACCTACCTACCCCGCGCTTCCCTGATCACTTCCTGCTGCTTGTTTTTCCTTTGCTTGTTTATGTGTTTGCTGATGGGAGAAACAGGCAGGGAGTGAGAACCCTGGGGAAAGTGATACAATGTCGTGCACCTAAAAAGTAGTTAATAAGAGTAAGATTCTTCTCTCTACCATTTGCATTTCTTTTGCATTTTAGTTTTGTATGTTTATAAATAAACATTTGGAGAAATTTCACCCAATATGTATAAAATATATAATAAAATCTCACTGGTAAATAAGATTTCTACAACTGGAGGTGCCCGGGCAGTGGCCACTTCGCAGGAGGTCATACATCCAATTGAAGCATCCATTTTGGGACTAAATTCTGTCCAAAGACAATTCAGAACTGGTGTTCTTGGGTTCCCTATTCCCTTGAGGAGAAAAATGCTGCACTTTGTCTTGATTAAGGAACAGATGTCCATCCCTGCTGGTGTGAGGACAAGGGGCAGGAGAGACTGCAGAGCGTGTGCCAGACACGGATCCAAGAAGGACCGTGGAATCAAGCAGAAGATGCAGTAAGACAGAAAGGCCATGGCAGCCACACTTATCAGCTCCTGCTAGATGAAGTGTTTTTCTTTACATTTTTTTCTGGCATTACAACTAATAAAACATGTTCAATGTTCAGAAGGACAATTTTCCTAACTATTCAGGTGTGAGCAGCGAGATGGGCAATAATGTGCCTGACTTAAACACAAAGTTTTGCTGATGTAAAATATGACATTTTTAAAGAGTTCTGGAGAGTTCCCTCAGAGACTTGAGTTCCAAGGAGAGGCACTGCTTATTCCTTAGTGGTCCTCACACCCGCCTCTGTTCGCTCTCTCCACACTGAGCCATAGGGCAGGGGTTATTTATCTGTCCACCCTGTCTTACTGTAAGTTGCTTGAGAGTGCAAATCACATCTTGGTTGATTTTGTGTTACTGTATTAGTACTTAACATGGCACCTGGCATGTAGCTGGTACTGAAAAACTGCTTAGAGAATTAGCTAACATATTAATTATGAATAAAAGGCTCACAGAAAAGAAAAGATGTAGATTAAAAGTAAAAAAATCACAAATCATGCCAAGCTGTCTAAATTCCTGCACTTATATGTTGTCTTTACCAAACAGCTTCTAAATGAATTTTTGAAACTTTTATCTGCATAGAAAAAGTCAAGCCATCATAATAAATTGAAAACATACTCAAAATCTTTATTCATACATCTTCCAAAGACCCAAACTAAAATTATAGAACTAGTGAGTGTCTAACAATGAAAGAGATTATTCAACTGTATTTCTCTGATTAAATTTAATACAGTAACTCATTAATAGAAAGGCTTGGGTAGACTAGAGAACAACTGAGTAAGAGAAGAATGGAGGGAGGGAAGATGAAAAGCAGGAAGAGTTAGTTAATATACCACGTAGAGAGGAAATGTGAGTGATCGGGAAAGTGGACACTTTTCCACACGGAAATGAACAGCCGTTTATTTCATGGCTAACAATGCAAAATGGTCAGGTAGTGGCTGATTTTGTACATCTGACCTCCCAGGGATCAGAAGTCTGTAATTAAGTTCAAATTGATTGAAATTTGTATTTCAAGACTGCAGTGACAAGTAACATCCTATTTGCATACTTTCACGTTTGTCTTACTGTTTATCATGCTTTGCTGTGACTAATCAGACATACTGATTTATGACTATTGCCACAGCCTGCTGAAACAATAATTCCCCTTCACGTTAATTTATCAGGTGTCTGAATCTTGAAGTCTTTGGATTATCCAGATTAAGAGTGCAGATTTGGAGATAAAATTTTAAAAGAAATTTATTAAAAAGTGACAAAATTAACTAAAAAATTAGAAAAAAGGATAATTGCAATGTTTTAATTTGAAGAAGAGATAACTGTGATGTATTATCTCTATAAAAAATAAAGGCGGTAAGCAGAAAATGTTTTCTGTTTTTATTTTTATTAGTGCAGGTTTACAGTACATGATAATTACAATCATCATGAGGAATTGGTATATATACGTGTCACATCTTAATTCTCACATCCCCTTCTTCTTCCATCCCTTCCCCCTTGCTTTATCTCTTTACTTTAGGAAAAACTCTAGATAAACAGTGATTAAGGTGGTTTGAAATGATTTGGACCAGGAGGAAAATATAGCAATAAAATACACAACCCTGCAGTATGAGAAAGCTCGAGTCTAGGGTTGGGGATGCAGTTTGAAAGCTCGCTGAGCATATGCAAAGCCCTGGGCTTGGCTCTTGCCGCTGGGGGGAAATGGGTCTGTATGGAAAATGACAGTTAGTTTGACTGAAATGCCGAGTGGCAGTAAAATGTGAAAAGTACAGTGAGAAGGGAAGTTGGAGCTCACATTTAGAAGACAATTAGCCTGTAGCTGAGGTGCTTAGAGTTTATTCTGTTGTTGGTTTTAAGTCATGTTTCTACAAAATATAAGAAAAGTTTTGTATATTACTATGGAAAGTTAGAGTATATCTAAAAGAAGCAGGAAAAAGAAATACATCATCTGCAGCCATGTCAAAAGGAGAAAAACTTTTAATATTATATTAACTATATGTTTTCTGTATGTGTGTGTGTGTGTGTGTGTGTGTGATTAAGGATTGAACCCAGTCCTGGAGCATGCTAGTGATTTACCACTGAGCTACATTTTAAGCCTACTTTCTTCTGATTTTTTTATACCTATGTCTTATTTTTTAACATCATGCTCCATCAAGAGAATTTATAAAATTTCATCTATTTTTTCCAAATTCTAAATTTCATTAGCCAGAAAGAAGTCTTAATATATTCCATCTGATTATAGAATGAAACAAAACACATTTTTTACGTGTATTTTTCACAGGCCATCTATGCCAATTTTTATATCTATTTGTCAACAGAAACTTTCACATGTTCTGTGTGGAAGGGGACATGGGTGAGGAGATTAGGAAATGATCATACATGAACCTGGAGGGCTTACTCTTTTTTTTCAATCCATGAAAGCATAATGACTCAAGCTCTTCAGTTTCCTGTGTTGCTGTATGAGCTGTCCCTCTTTTACATGCTCCCACCATGGTCCGACCTCCCTTGTGACACAGCCCCAGGGGCCCCTCATCAGAGCCGAATGAATGCCAGCACCATTTCCTTGAGCTTCCAGAACCACAACTTGAAAAATAGCTCTGTTCCAGATGGTGGGACCAAAGCTAATGCTTTTCAGAAAGAAAACACTCTAAGATTGTTAAATTAGTTTCAGAACTAACAGAAACACCAAGAAAAAATGTTTCACTAAATTTGAAAAAATACCCCTTAATTATAACAAACATTCCTTAAAGCAGCAAGGGGCATCCTGGAAGCTCAGCTAAAGAACAATGACAAGACTGCATTTCTGTTAACACCACTCCGGAGTTTAAGAAAAAAGTTAATAGTTCCATAGTCTTCAGGTTGGCCTTGAACTTGCTATCCTCCTGCCTCAGCCTACCAAGTGCTGAAATTACAAGACCTGTGCCACTATGCCTGGCTGACTGATAATTTGGAAAAGAAAGAAGAGGAGGCTTGAAGTTATCCTTTACACTCAGCCCTTCAGTAAAAATGTTGTTCTAACACAGCTGCCTTTCCTCTAGGTCAAAGTATTGTATTTATATCCAACATTAGGTTATTTCCCCCACCATACAAGGTTTAAAATGGGGAGGAGGGTGTCATCAAATAGAACTGTTGGTTAGCCTGGCTGGAGTTCCATAGGTAGTGTCATCCAGTGGTCCTCAAGTTAAGAAAATATGGGGCCAATCATGTATTATCTCTCTGGAAACGTCTTGCTGGAATAAACTGGGACTATTCTGAACTGGAATTTTAGAACGACACCTTATTTTTACTTTTTGAGGGCCTTTCAGTACTCCTCTAGCTGGCTGTTTGCAAATGTGCCCATTGCAGAGGGTGAAAGTACAAACATATGAGCATCACATAAATCCACATTCTTTGCTGTTCTGAGTTAGAACCAGTGAGTATCAAGAAAAGGTAGATAATCACATGCTGTTCCTGAAATGACTTAACCTAAAGGTACAGATGAAGAAGTAGCGACCTGGCTTTCTTCTTCACAGTGCGTGGGAAGGTGTAATGCTTCAGTTGGGATGGTGGCAAAACAAGGAATATATAAGTTCTTTTTTTTTTTTAATTTTAAAAGTAAAAGCACAAAAACATATTAACAAACAGACACAAAGTAGCATAAGAAATAGTACAATCAAAACTGATTTACAGACAATGTGACATGGACTCAACAATGGTTGTTGGTTTACCAGTTGGTATCTTCGAAGTGTAGGAATATATAAGTTCTATACCCAACCTGGAAATCACATACACAATGGATTGTAACATTTGGAACAGCTATTTCTGTGCCATGACTTTCAGGTTACCAGTATAAAGACAGACTAGAGGAATAAAATCCTGAATTACATTTTAGTAATTGTTTTTAAGACAATGGAAAATGAAAACATGGCATTGTTATTACAGAAAAAAGGATAATGAGTTGGGTAACTCAACACGAGTGGTAAAAATGTTGAAATCATCATTCACATTCCTTGGCACTGGCAACGGCTTTTATGTGCCTTCAGGCAGCTCTGATTTTATGCAGGGAAGAAGAGTATTTTGTAATATTCCTGGCCTAAATACTTCAAGTGTGCAGAACAACATAATATAATGATTTTAGTGGTGCTTCAAAAGACAGTGTATTGCATCTGATTGGAGGGTAAAGGATGTCGCTTGAGAAACGTTTTTATGTGAGGATTAGACTGCAAGCAGAAGAACAGTTATGAGAATCACCATGGAGCAAACTTATCTTGGGGCTGCACAAACATCCTGACAAGCCATCTTTCAGTCACAAAACTTACTTGGTCAAACTAATTGAGGAAAGCAGCTCTAGAAAGCTTTTTAGCCTGACCTGCTCATTCTGTATTTGTTCCTTTTTAATCAGTTGATAACTGTATGTAATTTTTTGCTTAAGGATGGTTCTGCCATGAAATGAAGCAATTCCAGCAGAACAATGAGCCCAGGTTTTGTGAACATCTCCCGTGTGAGATATCTTGGGTGACTGTGAAACTCTAAGATCGTGATCTTCTTTCTGACTTCCCAAACCAACACACAGCCAGCAGAAATACAGCTTTGGTATTTTCTAGGTCACAGAAAAATGCACCCCAAATTCTGTAAGAAGAAAAATACCTTTCTTGTTCTTTTGGAAAAGCAGAACTTTTATAAGACAAATACAGGTAGAAGTTGGAATCTTTTCTTTTTTCCCCAATAAAACTTCACTGTCTCTATAAAAATTGAGCAAAATCCATCCCAGAGCAAGCAACCTTGATTCCAGTACTTCAACTTTAAAAAAATATTTTTATGTGCTCTAGGACAAGTTTGGAGATTAACTGCTTCCATGGGTACTAGAAAATTATCTTTTAAATTGAAAATTTTCTGATTTAATGTTCTTGGTCAGAGAAAAGACAACACCGGAATTGTGATTCTGGGAGATTTATCTGGTAGCAGTGATTGAGGAGGATTAGAATGTGAGGAAAGTGAAGTTGACTTGTTTCAGGGCTACTAAAATAGAAATGAAACACAGGAGAAGAATTGGTACAGAAAGAAAGGCTTGATGCAGCATTGAGTCCTATACACTGGGAAGTACTATAACTAGCTGTTCTGCAGCCAGCCTGCAGGGCATAGCACCAATTTCGTCATACAGGCGCATTACTGAGTGTGTATAGTACCCACGTTTATTCTTTAGAATATTTCTCTTGTTCAATTATTAATTTTATGAGTTTTATTATACTAAACAATGATGAACTGATAGGAAGAAATCAAAAGAAAGTATTTAATTTTTTGTATTTATTGAGTTCACAAAAAAGCATCAAAATTTTCAACGTTGACTGTTTTTGGTATACAAAGTCTAAAACATAACATCAGGAATAAATTCTTATATGAGCTCTGATGAAAATACAAATAGAACTCTACCCTCAAAATAATCTTCACTTCAATTATCACCCCTAAGGCAGTCTTCACACATGACAACAGCATGTTCCATACCCACGTATTGCTTACACTGAGAGCATGCGTGTTTTGCTTTTCTGGCCTTTTTGTAGGACATACTTGACATCTTGCTGTTTTGTCAGGAGGTTATTATATTATACAAGGAATAGATAACAGAAACATAACATATCAATAAAATAAATATGAAATTTTAAGATGTATTCTATGTTTAGAATAAACATCAATATTTTCACATCAGCTGTCTACTTACTTACAAAACTTAAGAGATAACATCAAAAATAAATGCTGATATCAACTACAATGAAAATATCAATAGATTTCTACTGCAAAAATAAGCTTTGCTTCTTGTCACACCCAAGGCAATCTTCACACATAACTGTGTGCTCCAGGCACACCTGTCACTTACACTAACAGCACACGTGCTTAGCTTCCCTTTCCTACGCAGCAGGCCATTCTTGTCATCTCTTTTGTTTTCGTGTTCTGTCAAGAGCTTCTTACTATCTTCCCTCCTCAGTCAGGAGTGCCAAAGATAACTGCCTCAGTTACCACTGGTAAATGTCAGAACAGCTTGTCCCTGCAGCCCTGCCTTCCCCTCAGAGATTCAAACAAGAATACCATGACCTGCTCTATGAACAATGGGTCCTTGGAATGCCGGGTCCTTTCAGTCACCAATAGAAATCAAGCAGAAGCCCCAAGATTACTGTGTTGATTCAGAAGTACCTAACTGCCATTCATCCTACATGAGAGGGGGGATATTTCTCCAGCAGCCATGAAAGGTTTTCACATGAAAAAGATCCCCAGTTTACTTTGATGACACTTGTGTTGTGCCTAACCAACTGGGGGGCAAAATCAAGCAGGAGCCCACCATGTATGGGGAAGGGCCCCCCTTACCAGAGGCGAAGCTCACTCCAGCTGTGCCAGTTCCTGGTCACCCTGTTTGATGACCCAGCCAATGGCAGCTTCATTGCCTGGACCAACCGAGGCATGGAGTTCAAGCTGATAGAGCCAGAGGACATTACTCAGCATTGGAGCACACAGAAGAACCGGCCACCATGAAGTACAACAAGCTGAGCGGTTCTCCACACTATTTCTATGAAAAGGGCATCATGCCAAAGGTGGCTGGGAAGCGATACATTTACACATTTGTCTGTGGCTCAGATGTCCTTTTCTCTGTGACCTTTCCGGACAATCAGTGCCTGTTCCTGAAGGCAGAGTCCGAATGCCCCTCAGCAAGGAAGACACACTGCCCCAAACCACTTGGATGACAGCCCAGCTTATCTCCTGGTTGTGGATCCCTGTAGCAGCCTCCTTGATGCCAAGGGCTTTGCTTACCAAGTTTCTGAGTGTCTGAGCAACCAAACCCTAGAGCTAGCAGCTCCCATTCAGCAAACGAGGGCAGTGGTTTTGTGTGTGTTCTTCGCTCTTCCTAAAGTTTGCCCTCTGTTTATCTGAGAACCTGAGCCGGCTCTGGATCCACACCTTACACTCAGATGTCTTGGCTGGGAGTGGAAACAGGGAGCGGTGAAAAGTCACCCAAGGCGGTGATTCTCACAAGGTTTCTGGGAAGAAATGGTAACAGCCTCCTTAGCACCCTGGCAGTATATGCAAAGCAATCCCTGTCTGGGCTCGTACCCGGAAAACGGACTGAGCATGTGACAGTCTGCATTGATCATGGACAGCTAAATGTCTTTACACAGAAAGGCTCTGATTTGCACAGTTTAATGAAAAAAAAAAAAAGCCACAAGCCTGTAGCAGAGGAGGTAGGCTTTGCTGGGGAGGTCCAGAACAGATCGTTAAGTCTTTAGAATACATCTTGAGATTTGCAGAGCTCCCCTGGCTCACTCTGGATGCTCCTCCTTGGTCCAGGAAAGGGGGACTCAAGATAGCTGTTACTTACTCCATGGTTCTCAGATCATAAACCATTGCTTCTCCTGGGAACCTTCCAGCCATGTGGTCACCAAATAGCTCAAGCCCCACCCCCTTCCTAGTCATGGCTGAAGGCGGTTGGCTTTCACTTTGGAAGGGCGATGAGCACTTAGGACAGCATTTTGTTTTGCTTTGATGTGGGGGGATTGTTTTGTCTTGGTGGTTGTTTTGGAAAAACAGTTTATAAACTGATTTTGGTAGTTTGGGTATTTAAAGCAAAAAAACAAAAAACAAACCTTTTGGTAACTGCACTGTGTCCCTTAGTCACGGCCCTGCTGACTTCCTATGATGCCGCAGCTTGAGAGGGGCTTGCGGGGCTCCCCTCAGCCGTGTGAAAGCCCACTTTGTTGCCTGCCTGGTGTCCTCTGCACCAGACGACCCAACAGAACATTTGCCCCTGAGTTGTATATTTTTGAAGTGTGCAGGGCAGCCTGGACACAAGCTTAGATTCTGTGTGTACAGTGCACCATATTCACTAACATGCCCGAGAGGGACATGTACAAACTACATGTCGCATCCTGGTCACATGGAACCTGGTCATCTGGCACGAACCCCAGGATTTCTTCCTTGGGCATGACTGATGGCAACTGTCATTTTATCAGACTGTTTTATTTACCTTTTTCTTTAAATCTTGGACTTTAAACCCTGCATAACAATTCAGTAGGGTTTGAGAATTGCACCTGACATTGACAGGTGCATTCAGAATATTTTACTTGTATGTCAGCATTTCTGTATTTCACATCTTATACCATTTCCACTGTACAGTTTCCAACACTGAATGGAAGTGCTGGCATTCCATCCAGTGGGTTTCACCCCTGCCAAGATCCTCGTTATATTTTTGGACCTAGTTCTAATTTTGAATTGTTCCATTTGGTTGCCTGACCATTTCTCCTAGACAAATATGTACTCATCTTGCTGTTTTGTTCGTCACCTGAATCAAGGAGGTCTGCATTCCCTGGGTCCATATTGGTTCATTCTTGCTCCATTTACTGTCACAGGAACTTTGGCTCACGCGGCCAACGTCAAGATCATTATCGTCTTCGTCATCCGTGCGTGAATGATCTGATGATTCATTTCCACTCCTCTCCAAAATTTGCAGATCTGAATTTCCATGTGCCACTGCGCTGAACTGGGGTACTTCTACCAGAAAAACCAACAGAAAAAAAGTTTAACAACAAATCCTAAATGCACAGAGATTTAGCAAAGACCATTTCAGAGTAAAATTCGCCTGTTGCTGCTTTGGATCTCCCGCACACATCTTGTTAATCTACCAAGGGGGTGGACGCACAGATGGGACATTTTCTTTTCCGGGGTGCAGGTACTGTAAGTCACAGGTATATTCCATTTATGGTAAACACATGGTTACAGAATTGAAGAATGGTGTGGGTGTATTTTACCCCTTGTGATGCTCAGGGTAACACACACAATAACCTGTTAGAGGGAGCATTATGTGGGTAAGAATCCCGTTTTGACTCTTCCACACATGCACACATCTTATCGTTCACTAGTCATATCAAGTGGGAAAACAGGATGATCACTTCCTGTAACAGCAGGCACAGCTACTGAGACACACAGCTGGCTAGTATTATGCTAAAGTATACATTTACAGTGGAAAAGTATGGGATGGGTTGTTGTAACCCAGTGTTATGTCCTGTGGTTTGGGTTCCTTTCTTTGTGATTTGCAAATCTTTGCCTGGTGTGGAGATAAATAAAGACCGCTCCTATGAGTAAAAACAAATGTTATTTTTTCACAGTGTGCTATAATAAGGAAGGTTATAAATTAGAGTTCTGCCTTTGTATATGATCTGGCCATTGCCCAGTTGTACACTCAGTCACTCACTGGAAAGCTGTAACTTAGCTCCATGGCTTTTGTACTTCTGTAACAGATTTATGTGCAGCCAGGATATTCCTTTGGCTGAATGACCACATAGTTTAAATTTAAACTGGGTAATTCAAGTTTGGCATGGCAGTACACACTTGTAGTCCCAGCTCTCTGGCAGGCTGAGGCTGGAGGATCACAAGTTTGAGCGCTGGTTGGTGATTCAGGAAACGTTTTCTGAAAATAAAAAATGAAAAAGAGCTGGAGATGTAGCTCAGTACAAAAACACTGGGTTCAATCTTAAGTGCCACAAAAACGAAGCAAAAATAAAAATAACCCCCCAAAACTCCTCTGCAATTCAAAATTACTTTATCTTATGGGTCATATTTCTTCATATTTTTCTCAAATACCTATAACTAGCTGT
Organism: Dinomys branickii; assembly: GCA_004027595.1. Classification (NCBI taxonomy): domain Eukaryota; kingdom Metazoa; phylum Chordata; class Mammalia; order Rodentia; family Dinomyidae; genus Dinomys; species Dinomys branickii. The sequence goes on along the minus strand of PVLD010014776.1, from coordinate 40,712 downwards.
CCTCATTGCTCTGACACATGAGTTAACGGTCCTAGGTACCCGTTTGTCACCCCTCGGAGGGACTTCATCTTCCTCTGAGTCATGGCTATTAATGTTGCCACATCATTTTAAAGGGTCACATTATGTAAGAGTGGTGGCGTGGAAGTTTGAGTTGTAGCAACAGTTAGCACTGGGGCTGGATCCGTACCGAGGCAGAGCTGACTCACAGGGCTCACTGAGCCAGTGTGGCTACGCCAGCCTATCCACAATGAAACATACATGTGGAGAAAGGAACCAGGCTTCCAAACTTCTATCATTTTATATAGCTTTAGGTAATTAATGACTTGGCGTCTTCACCAAGTGTGTAATGTGGTCAAACAGACAGGCATATGTCCATTATTGTTCTTTAGAAAAGAAAGTCACCATATATTAATCATCTTATATGCCCAAAACATTGCATAGACTGTGTCTAATCTTCATATCTACATTACAAGGTACATATTAGTATCCCCATTTCACAGACCAAGAGACCAAAGCTCAAGAAGAGTTAAAAACGTACATTTAAGTTCACATAGATAGACCATAAGTAGTAATGTTTTGGTGCTGGGAATCAAACTCAGGACCCTGTGCCTGCCAGGCAGGTGCTTGTGCCACTGAGCTATGTCCCCAACCTGAACATAAGTAGTAGAGATGGTACACTATTGTTCACTCAAAGCCAGAACACCTAGCCGGATATGGTGGTACACACCTTTAATACCAGCTACTTGGAAAGCTGAGGCAGGAGGATCACAAGTTGGAAGGCAGCCTAGCCAATGTAAGAGACCCTGTCTCAAAGTAAAAAAAATTAAAAAATGGTTAAGAATGTAGCTCAGCCTTCCTGAGGTTAATACTGAGTCTAGCAAAAAACCAAACCCAAAATCAGAACAAACACGTTTCTGTGTCTTTACACTAATCTTCTCATTTTGCCTGTTAATGACTCTTGCAGCTAAAACTCAACTCTTCCCATAAATTCTGTCAAATTTTCAGATTTCTAAAACCTGAGCCCTGAATATGTCTGTCAACCCAGTGTCTTTCTGGCAGTTAATTAGTCATCAGTTTATAGGCACCTCTCAACGTTTTCTAACCTTCTGACTTCCTCTCCTGCTTTCCAAGGTGAATCTTCCCTGCTCGTCACCCTCCACTCATGCTGCCCAGATGTGAACCAGTTAGGACGTGGATCTATGAGCAGTCACTATGTGTCACTGTGATTAAAAAATTCTCCGAGCCTCCTCACTTGCGAAGGCTGCTCAGTGTCCCGAGCCATGGAGAAGTCAACAAAATACTGCTGGCTGTAAATTCCTAACTGCTTCTCAACAAAATCCGACACTAGGGATTCCGCAAACACACACAACTCAGCACCTTTGTGATCCAGTGCACATTTCATAATACTGTTTTTTTTGAAAGTCATATTTTACTCAGCATGGGAACATGCTGTCCGAAGTTGTGAATTTAGAGCATAAGTGGAAAAATTTTTTCTCAAACCTCACTTATGTAGACGCCCCCTTAGGACATTTCCATGGTAACTTGACTGTTCCAAAAGTACAGGAGGAACAAGATTTTATTTTCATTTTTATTTATTTATATATCTATTTTCATGGGTTAAACCCAGGGCCTTTGCACTGAGCTGCATTCCAAGCTCTTTGTTTTATTTTTTATTTTGAGATAAGGTCTTGCTAAATTGCTAACTTGGCCAAGTTGGACTCAAAATCATAATTTTCCTGCCTCAGCCTCTCAGAGTGCTGATATTGCAGGTGTGCATACATCACCACAGCTGACTAGAAGCAAGAATTTTGATGTTAATAATTCATTAACCATTTTATTTTATACCTAATAATTGGGCCATACTGTACTAAATCATATTCCTGGTTATTTAAAATATTTAGATAAACAAAATTTAGAGTTGTATAACCAGTAGAATCCACTAAAGAACAGTTTAAATCAGTGGGTCACAAAATTTTTAGTGTGGGCCCCTGCTCTATCCTTAAAAGTGATCTAAGAAGAACTTTTGTTCACTGGATTATATCTATTATTTGCCATATTAAAAATTGAACTCTAGAAATTAAAAGCTATTTTAGTTATGATTTCTTATAGAGATAATAAATAATTACATTTTAACATAAACAACATTTTTCTGGAAAAATTACATTTCTCAAAAACTGAGAAAGTGGCCCTGTTTTACATTTGTAAAAATCTGCTGTCAACATTGAAATTAGTAATTTCAAGAGTGCCATCAGCTGTGATTATGGACTAAGGACATTCACAATATTCTTCCCCAAAACAGCAAAATGACAGTCAAAATCAATTTTTTCAGAATCCGAGAAATTAGCTAAAGACTTTTAAAAATCTGGAACGCACAGATTCAAGAAGATTGAAGACAACAGATGGATAGTGGCTTTGTAATCAAACAGCTCAAAAGCCGAGTGAAGCAACCTAGCAGCTACTTGAGTCAGAACAAGTTTGGAGACCCGCAGTTCTCTGAAGAAAACCACAACCACCGAGCTTATTTTTATTTGAACTGATTCAAAACACATCCAGTACAATGAACCTTTTCCTAAGACATTGACATAAATAATCAGTTTCAACTACATAATGTCACAGTTGCTTGCGGCTGATAAATGTCTAACAATTCCAAAACCTAGGCATTCCATAACTCAGAATATACCATAGACTCTTACACTTGAGTTCCTTGAGATACAGACAAGATTCTGCAGCTTCAACTAATAGGAAAAGTCCAGAAATAATTCCAATGACCATTGTGCAGAAGAATGACACATTGTAGTATCTTAATGTAATACCTTATAACATTACTAAGTGCCAACACACATGGCACAAGTGTGTTTGGTATTATTAAATATCACAAAACATATAAAAATTTTTGAGGATGGAAATCTTTGCATACTTAAGTACTAAAATGTAAGGTATAAAAGGTACACCGTAGGAGTCAAAGACCAGCGAAGGCTACACTTGCTTGGAACTAGATGGGTAGTTAGGGTTTGTGTATGGGACCAGTAGTGCGGCAGTCTAGGAGAAAAGATGGCAGGAACACATATGCAAAGAGGATCTTGGTCTGATCAGTAAAAATGTATCAAATCATTGCATAACCCCAATAGCTCCATTAGGATCATTGCTGATGCCTCTGTGATTTAGTCATACACACACACACACACACACACACACACACACACACATATAATGTAATCTGTAGCAATCCATAGCCACACTTCACAAACAAGGAAACCACATCACCACGATTAAGCAGCTTTCACAGTGTCATATGGTGGTCAGAGAGATAACAGGGCTGGAATAGAAATTCAACACGAATAGCTTGTTTGGTGGTTTTAACTGACTCTTTTATAATTATAAAGTATTTCTCTATACCTGTGGTTCTCCAATGGTAGCATGAAGCAGAGTCACCGGAGAGCTTAAGAAAGCGCTGTGCTTCCGTCCCGAGTTGATTCAGCAGGTCTGGGCAAGAGCTGAGGTTTGCATCTCTGCTAATTTTCTGACAAGCATAGATGTGAACGCTCCTGGACCAGGGGCATTCTTGAGTAAGCTGTGCTCCACAGCCACTGTACCATCCCTTGTTCTGTGGGCTGTCTGACTGCTTTAAGGTACACACTTCACCATTTTCATGACTGGCGTTCCCACGTGTATACCGTGATCCATCCTTTTACTTTTAACGTATCGATGTCTTTACACTTGAAACAAGTTTCTTTTTATTTTCCATGCTGGGGATGGCAGGCCTGGCATATGCTGGGCAGATGCTCTACTACTGAGGTAGGCCCTTGCTATAAATTGGACGTGGAATGTCCCCACAACGTCTTCGGGGTTCCGAGCTGGGGTGGTGGTACTATAGTCACCAGCCGCCTGACCCACTCCTGAGGTCCAGCTAAACGTGCTGCTAGGAGCTGGGACCTGGGACCTGGCGCAAAGACTGGCATTCCGGAGGGAGTGCTTGGGCGGGGGACCTCCTTTCCGGGCGCCCGCCTTCTCTCTCTGCTTCCCGGCTGCCACAGGGTTAGCAGCTTCCCCCCACCACGCAGTCCTGCTTCGCAGCTGGCCTATTGTGCACAGAACCACGAGCCGCAATAAATCTCCCGGTGACGGGAAAGTGACGAATTTACAACCCTCAGCCCTTGAAGTAAATTTCTGATGGGTAGGAAATAACTTCAGTTTGACAGTCTTTCTTTCCGTTGCCGCTTTTAGACAATTTATAACGAAATTACCGATATGAGGGGGGTCAGGTCTGCCCTTCCGTCTTGCATTTTGTTTTCCACTTGTCCCCCGTGTTCCTTCGCTTCATGTCTCCTTTCGGATGACTGGAGTAGTTTTTTTTTTTTTTTAAATTTTATTTTAAAGACAAAAGAATGGAGACATATGAACGAGAAAAGCCATAAACAATACAGAAAATACAAAGTTATACAGAATATAGTAGGGAATTAGAACTGGATGTTGTATTACATAGTTATCTTCACATTAGTTAACACAAAAACATTAAAGGAAATACCAAATTATAGATAAGATAGTAG